>PVKU01016576.1:0-14126 GCA_004027475.1 Anoura caudifer | reverse complement strand
AACAGCTAGAACAGGAACAGAATCACAGAAATGGAGATCACATGGAGGGTTAGCAACAGGGGAGTAGGAGGAGGAGAGAGGGGGGAAAGGTACAGGGAATAAGAAACATAGATGGTAGGTAGAAAATAGACAGGGGGAGGGTAAGAATAGTATAGGAAATGTAGAAGCCAAAGAACTTATATGTATGACCCATGGACATGAACTAAAGGGGGAGAATGTGGGTGGGAGGGGTGTACAGGGTGGAGGGGAGTGAAGGGGGGAAATGGGACAACTGTAATAGCATAATCAATAAAATATATTAAAAAATAAATGATTATGAAAATTATTAGTGAGACATTTTATGTATGTTTTCGTGCTAAGCCTTAATAGTCTAGTGGGTCCTTTCTACTCATCCCACATCTCAAACTGGACTTTCCACATTTTGAATTCCTGTGGCCACATGGCTACTGGCCAGCATATTGAACAGCTCTGCTCTACGTGACCTTGGCCATCAGAGAGGGGAAGCCTTGTTTTGTCTGTGATTTTGTGCAGCTGGATTGTAACCATAAATTAAGAATATCTCTGCCTTCCTGCCCATCACACTAATGTACTCATTTTTCATTTTGTGAGAGACCGAGAAAGGGTGCAGGGGGCTTTGCAACCCCCTTTCTCGGAACGTAGCACTAAGCACTGACCTTTCAGTTGAAAGCGAGATTTTAGACCCAAGGGAGTGTGACTTCCAGGTGACGACAATGTGCATTTCATCACCAATTCAGGGCCACTCAAAGCTCATGGTTGTGGGGATGGACCAGGACACACCAGAATGACACGTGGAAGTCCCCTGAGACACCCACAGCTCCTCAGGTGCTAATGAACCCGTTAGCGAGGCTTCTGAACCTCCATCGGGGCCCACCCCCCTTCACCAGCCGCTCGGGTGTGCAGCCTGGTGACGAGATCCCTAGTTTGCTTTTAGTGTGGGAGGGACAGGTCATGGGCAGGACTGTTGGCCACCTGAGGTCACAGGAGTCCTCATGGGCAGGACAGATTTGCTGGCCACTTTGGAAGGTCTAACATTCTGGAAAAATCTCACACTGTGGTGCTTGTGGTATCGAGGGGCATCAGGGAACAGATAGGCCCATTTTCATTGGAATATGTGCATCTCCCTCATCCCAATGATGTATACATGACGTCTGGGAAAAGGGACTTTTTTCTCAGAACTCTCTTCCGACTGACCGTGGTGGAGGGGGGTCGGCACCCCTCGGGGGCACCCAGGAAGAACCCCGCTGCACCCAGAAGGGAGAGAACAGAGCTGGCGGTTCCAGCACCCTGAGCAGCTTGGAGAGCTCCTGGGCTTCCCTTGGCTGGGGGTAGATTATAGCAGTGGGGAGATATGACGAGGTGAAGGCATTTGTCCACCAGAATTCCAGGTGGTGTCGGAGACGATGCTTCAGAGACCTAGACCCTGGCGCAGGGAGCAGCGTGGGCTCGGAGGCTGGCAGGGAGGGAGCCGGCAGAGGAGCTGCCCGGGCAGGGAGTCAGGAAGGCCCAGGGGCCAGAGATGGGGAGGAGCAGCCAGTTCAAGAGCTGCTGCCCCCATGGAAGAGAGTCTGAGAAGAGGAGAATCGGGGACAATGAACTCTCCCACTTCCTCTGATAGGGATTCCAACGCTTGATTAAGGATTTGAATTTCCGGCAAGGGGCTTTCTGCCAGAGCCCCATTGCTCTGGGCGGGGCACCGCGAGTCCGCGCCCAGGTGGAGTGGTGGACTTCATGCACATCGCACCCACTTCGTGGCTGAACAAACCAGAGCTCAGAAATGACACCAGGCACGTAATCCTCAGAGATGACTCTCAAATCTCCATTCCCTAACGCATTCTTTCCTTTTGTTCCCTCCCAGACATGTCACAAAACAAACACAACTCAAGCTGGACGACTGTCTAGTTCGTGCCGTGTATTTTTATTGGTAACATTTGTCTGGGACTCCAAGGACACTCAGACACGGAGTGAACGCTGTAAAAAGTGGCAGGAGCGTTAGTGACAAATTACAACAAAGACATGAGAACGACAGAAGCAGAAAACACCCCGGCCTGTGGGTGGGATCACCGGCATCCGAAACCTCCAGGCTGTAAGACCAGCTGGCTGTACCCGTGACGTTGAGAGTGGGGCTCGTTCCCTCCACTTTAAAATCTTTCCCAAATTTCTTATAATGGCTGTAACAAATGTATGTGGAAGGATGGGGGAGAGTCTCCTTTTCCTTCATCAAGTCATTTTTTTAATTTTAGGTATCCCAGTTCAGGGACTCTGTTTTTGCGGAAGCATTCTGGTAATAACTGGACACGCTTTTGGTGCACAGATAGTCATTGTGCCCCCATGTACGACAAGAAATTTTTAACGACCTAAGAGTTCCTGCAGGGGAAGGGATGTACAGTGCACCATTTGTCGCGTTCATCTGCCAGCTTCTGGCTCAGTCCACAGGCCATAGAGAGCTCAGCAACCAGTGCAGGCAAAGGCACAAGACCCAGCTCTAACCAGTCGGAGTGGGTCTGAGATTTTTGCCCCACCCCTTTCCAGGTGGGAGGGGCACACCTGGGAGTGCTGGGGCCATCGGCGGGCACCTGGGGGATGCTGTCTGGGAAATGGAGAGACAGGGGCCTGATGACATCATTTTTATCCTCTGGCTCCAGACACAGCTGAAGCCCCGTTGTACCCCTTAGGTTTTTAATACAGTGAGGCAATAAATTCCTTTTTATACATAGGCCAGTTGACTTGATTTTGACAATGTAGTGATGAATAGATGCTTAATGCAAAGACTACATGTACAGTCAAGAGAATATTTTACAGCCTAAGACAGTGTTCAGGAAAACACAGTGGGGCCCTGAGTGGTAGCAGGTGTTGCGCGTGAATGCAGCGTGCAGGGATGTAGTGGGTCTGCTGGCAAAGGAGTGCGGGAGAGTGTGGGGGAACCCAGGGGCTGCGGGCAGACACCTCTTTTGGCCTGGAGCCCGATGGGGAGTGCCCGGGGGCAGCAAATCACAGCCCCATGTAGCGCTTCAGTGTGTTCACATCACCCATGATAAGCACAGGAAGAAAGTTCTATGCTAAATACCAACAGCTGCCACCCTTGGAAGGTGCGCAACTTCCGCCCCTTATTTTCCATTCCAGAATTTCAAAAAATTGTATTTTGTATCTGTGCATTATGTCAAGCAAGCAGCTAAAACAAAAACAGCAACACAAAGCAAAGCAAAACAAAAAAGATAAATCACATTATATAAAAAATAATTAAGACATTTAAATAAAAACAAGGCAAAAACAAAAAAAGCACATATTTCTAAGATCCTACGTCCGAAGGAGTGCCCAGATCTTGGGTCTTGGGGGCCACGGGGGTGGAGCAGGTTCCAGAACCAATCTTTTGTGCAAACCGAGAAGGAAGAGAACACAGAAGCACAGCAGGTAAGTTGAAGAAGGAACCATACCTTATGACAACAGTCCCACCCACGGAGCCCCTTGGAAATGGAGCCGGAGCTGAGCTCCCAGAGGGCCTGCCTAGCCCCACTCAGGCCCCAAATCTGGGTGATGTTGTGATGACCCTGGGACTGGGCCTCAGCAATTGTGTGCCCAAAGGCTGTTTACAGAGATGCCCAGAAAGCAGGTACTGTGACTGCTGGCCTGCAGATTCAAAGCACTCAATGTCCTGTGTTGGGTCATCTGCACCCGCAGAAGAGCTGTCCTTCTGTGGATGGGAATGCACCCCCTTTTCCCTACACACCCCTGCCTTTGACTCTAACACACACCCCTGCCTTAGACTCCTGGCAGTATGTTATTTGGGCCTCTGCCTGAATCCATGATGGCAGAACAGGTATTCTTAGTGATCTCCAATCAGCAATTGTTTCCCTCTCACTTGGAAAGGCCTTTTCATTTTCCGGGTGACACCCTCCACATCAGGGACCCCACTGTCTTGCCATCAGCACTCAGGACAGAGCCCAGAGTGAAACAGTGATGCGGACTGACTATGGGACTGAGTGAATGGGGACTGAAGGAGCAAAGTGCCTGAGAGAGCACCCCTGCCCCACCTGGCCATCGTCACATATTGAGTCACAGAGTAGCAATGGAGGGGACAGAAGGACCTTCACAACACTTCCTAGCTGACAGTGCCCTGGGCACCCAGCAGGCCCCCCAGCTAGTGAGTCTGCAGGCCTTTCCTCTGCCAACCTTGCCCACCCCTACCCTGTCCCTTTATTCCAACAGAGCCCCTGGGGCTTAGCCTGGCTTTGTCCTCACCTGTCACCTGGAGTACTCCTCCCCAATACCATAGCCGTTTTTCCTGCAAGAAACAGAAACACCCATCAGGGACAGCTCTTGGGACCCCAGGGCCCCACGGTGGGCAGATCCAGCCCAGCCCTGAAGTCAGGCTCCGGGGCCTTGTCATCCTGACTCTACCCCACCTGGCTAGGGAGCCTGGCCAGGTGGCAGAAGCTCCCTGTCATGGTCATCCCGGGCACTGTGCGGGAACACCACAGGCTGGGAGGCTTCAGCAGTGGGAAGGTATTTTCCAATGGTTCCAGAGGCTGAAGGGCCCAGATCAAGGGGCTGGCCAGTTTGGTTCCTGGTCAGGACTCCCTTCCCGGCTTGCAGATGTCCCCCTTCTCACTGTGGCCTCACATGGCCTTTTGGTTGGGCCGGCGTGGGCTGAGGGAGACCCCTCATGTGCTTCTCTCTTCTCCCAATAGGACACTGGTCCCATAGGGTTATGGCCCACGCATATGGCCTCATTCCACCCGATGACCTCCCCAAAATGTCATCTCTAAATAGTCTCACTCAGCATAGAGCTTCAACATACGAATATGATGGGGACACATTTCAGTCCCTGACACTTCCCGTGGCTCAGGGCACTCTTCTGTACAACTGGGAAGACACTCTATCCCAGCACAGGCACCTCAAAGAACATTAGGGGAGAAACAGAAGGCATGAGACCAGGTCTGTCAGGACCAGTCCCTCATGTCCAAGAGCCCCACATCCTCAGGAGCATCCATGCAAACTTCACTCACACAATGGCTTCCTTAACACCCTTCCTGTAACTCCTGGGGTACCCAGGCACCCCAGTTCCACCTCCCCACCCTCCAGTGCCCCACAACCCAAGGTGGGGCACAGCCTTACCTTCTGCTTGAGGTGCTCATAGAGTTTGGTGAGTTTTGTCAGCTCCCTCTCCATCTCCCGGGCCTTGGCTCTCAGCTCTTCTGCCAACTCTGTTGTTGCTCCCTCCTCCAGGTCCTTCATGTTCTTCATGAGGGCTTGCAAGTCCATGCCAAGGGCGAGGAAGGCCATCCCACTTTTCTGCAAGCGAGTACTATACTTCATCACCATCGTTGTACCTCCAAAGGCTCTCTGCACCTGCTTTTTCATTTGGGACGAGACTTGGCCAGAGGTCAGGAGCCGCTCAGCAGCTGCAGCCAGGCGTGGGTAGCTCTTGGCTATCTGAAGGGCATTGACATTCCTCTCGATGTTCCTGACATTTGTCCCAAACTTAATGGCATTTTGTGCAACATTCGTGGCCAAGTGTTGCTCAGTGTCAGGCACTTGGATGTTGGCCTGAGCTTGGATTTCTTTTTTGTGAAGGTATTCCAAAATGTCGGTGATGATGCTGGTGGCCCCAGCTGCTGTCCCAAAACTTGTAGCAGCAGCAGAAATCATCAGGCTCCCTCCAGCTGTGGCTGGAGCGAGGACTAAACCCAGGATACTCATTACGTTGGCAATGACAGAGACAGAGTTGGTCACCATGCTGACCTTGGTGAGTGTTTTGTGGGCTTTATCCATTTCATCTGCAAGGGCATAGAACTTAGTGATGGTTGCTTCTAGTTCCACTTCAAAGGTGGGAAACTCTTTCAAAAATTGTCTTTCTTCATTGGTAAGATCTCTATCTTCTTGCTCCACATCTGTACCCAGAAGAATGTCATCCTTGTCCCTGTGGAAGAGTGAGATAAGGAGTTGACTTCAATCTCCCATATGGGAAAATCAGATTCTTAGGCCCAGGTGGTGTCCGGATGTTCTTGCCATCCCAACTTTGAATCCACCCTGCATCTCCCCAACACCTCCCGTACCTCCGATCTGACCGTGAACAGTCCCAGAGATTGTTGGGGGCTGTTGCTTCCATGAATAGAAGAAACACAGAAGAGGGGCATCCAGAGGGACATATGGGACACACACAGCCTTGGCCAATGAGATGGAGAAGGGAGAACAGTCCTCATGGACATGTGCTGTTCAGAGAGACTATGGAACTGGTCTGACAAGGGGAGCGGGGAAATGCTGAGATCCTAGTCAAGATCAGGAGGCTGGGACTAAAGGAGGGAGAGGTCTGGGCAACAACGTAGGAGGAAGAGGATCCCAGGTGTTGGGCAGAGTTGGGAGTTCTGAGCACGCACAGGTGAGTCAGAGGAGGGACGCTCCCTATTGTAGAGTGCATCCTCCGCTTTGATGGCCTTGACTTTGGCTCCCATGGTGAGTCTTTGCTTCTGTCAGGAGTTGTACCCCGAGAGGGCCCAGAGAAATATGATCACTAATGTTCTGAGTGCTCTCCTTGGCACTTGGCAAGCTTTCCTTGGCCCCTCAAGTAGACGGGATTGGCTTTAATGCAAAAAGTCAGGGGCCGTGGGGCCCAGGCCCTTCCTCCCCCAATATGTCACAGTAGGAATTATGAAGGGACCATTGCCAGCCTGGCCGAGTGTGTCCTTCACAGGAGAGCAGTAACCAGGGAAGAGCAAAGCCTATGCCTTCGGGCACTTTCCTCCTATATTTCCTTTGGGGCGAGATCAGGAGGCCAGGTGGGGACAGGGTCCCTGGCTCAGAGAGGAGTGTCAGAGCTGAAATGAACCCTGGATGGGATCTGAACTGCCTGCTTTTATTTTCAGGGGAGAGAATGGAAGCCCAGAGGGGAAAGGGGACCTCCCTACAGGAACATGGGCCACGGAGTTGGGGCTTTGAATGGGGTGCCGGCCCCAGGACCATGAGTATGGCCACGGCTCAGGAATCCCTCGCTGGGGCAGATATATGTGGACATACCCTTTAGTACCTCTCTGCACACACACACACACACACGCACACTTTCTCAATGGGAAAGGTTGAAAATGAAATCTGCCACCAAGAAACCCTTTAGTGTGAATGAATGCATGCATGAATGAATGAATATAAGCCCATAATCAATTAATCAGCTGCTGTAAATCGATTTACTGAGCAGAAGGTTGCTAGGAACTGCAGTGTCGAAGGAGGCAGTGCATGTGGGTGAGGAGAAAGACCCTGCTTCGGAACCCGGACCTTAGTAGGTGCCACCATCCAGCCCACCCTCACTTCTGCCTTTCCCAGGTGTGTAGGGACCGAGAAACAACAACTGATATGTATTTGCAAGTATGCACAACAGCACTTTGCGTGAATTCTAGGGTTTTTTCTTTAACATGGTTGACAGCAAAGGCGAGCTTGGCTTCTTGTGTTTCTTAATTAAACCAAAGGCCTCCAATACAGACGCTCCAGCCACAGTCCATCCCACACCAGACAGCCACGCCCACTGACATGTGTCAGATGGCAGCCGGGTTCCACAAAGTAAACACACACCTAAATCACTCCTCGAATGTTCCCTGACTGTGACATTGTGCTGGAGGCTGGTGACACCACGTCTGCTGACCCACAGAGAACTGGGCTTCATTCGAGAATGTGGCAACACCACAGGGCTTTCTCGGGGACTTGTGGGCCAAGACTCAATTCCTGCTTCATGTGCCTCGCAGAGGTGAGGCCCCCCGAGTGGGGCTATTTATACCCTTAGGGTCCTATTGCTCAATATCGTGGACCTAATTAGACCTTGACTTGCTCTCCAAAATACTTAGTTTACCTCGTGGAGTATTCCCCACCAGGAGAATATGCCTTCCTAAGTGGGGGACAGGCCCACGCTGTGATTGATACCTTCGGGACACAGTATTTGCATATCATTATAATCCCGGAGCATCTCTGCAGAAGCAGCCCTTTCCCAGGGACAAAACCCTCTGAATCACCTTTGCAAACCTACACCAGCCTTGCATTCTTACCCTGAATCCTTGCTCATTGTGTCCGTGGGAGAATCAGACGTGTCCCCAGGAGTCCAGTGGCTTTCTGGTTGGAAACATGAGAACAAGGTCACTGCAGGCATCACGAAACCTGGTAAAATTCAATTGTGCAGGGACTGCAGACATGGAAAATCAGAACAATGGAGAAAAACATCCGACGTGCTAAGTATTCGCAAACTATCATTTCTACATTTTATATCAAGGTGGAGCTGGTGCGCAGGCTGCAGTCTTCATGGTCTCTGTAAACGCCAACACATACGAACGCCGGGGGGAGGCCACCCCAACCAAGAGGCAGACCAGAGGGTCCTGTGACTGCTCTCGGTCCCCACTCTCCCCGCCCCAAGGAAGCCCCTATTCGGGCTTCTGTAACCACTGATCAGTTTGCCTGGTTTTGAACTTCATATGAATGTTTCTAAAAATGATTGTTACGCAGTATTTCATCATATAAATACACTATCATTTATTTACCTATTCTTCTATCAGTTGATAATGTTTGGGTTGTTTCCAACCATTGACCATCGTAAACAAATTAATTATAATGATTAAAAGATCATCTTCACAGGACAAGGCAACAATTTTTTTCATTCAAAAATTTTCTTTTTTTTTTATTGCTGTTCAAGCACAGTTGTCTCCATTCGCCCCCTGCTCCCCCCACCTCAGCCATCCCCACCTCCTACCCCTGATCCCACCCCAAGGCAACAATTTATAAGGCCCCTAAATCCAGATTATATTCCCATACCACACAAGTGTTACAAGAATGGCAAAAGGCCCCGTCCAGGCACACTGGTGGGGTCAGAAACACATCCCGGAGTCTTCTCGCCAAGTGGTGAGGCCTGGAGGCCAGAGAAGGGGGCGGTGCCCTGTCTGTGTGGAGGGGGGACACTTTGATTGATTGATTATTGATAGATTGAACAAAGTTGCCATCCATTTGTAAGCGATGTGTTCAAACAGCTAACCCAGGCCCTTTCTAATGAGCCCAGAGGTGCCCCATGGGCCACGGTCCCCTGATTCGCTCATGTGTGAAAATGATCACTTGGGCTGGAAAACAGACTCCAGGTTTGAAAGAGAGGAAACAGGCAGGCCTGTCAGGAAGCTGTTGCAGTGGTTGGAGCAGGAGGGGCCCGCTGCCTGCACCAGGGTGGCAGGACTTACAGGAACGACTGGGTTTGAAGGAGTCCACAGGGCCTGTCAGTGGCTGTGGGATGGGAGAGAGTGAGGTCAAGGGCAACTCCAGGATGAGTCAGGTCTTGGGCCTGAAGGGCTTCAACAGGGAGGATCCCAGCTGCTAAGACAGGTGGAAGGTGTTCTGGGCGGGTCCAGAGCTCAGTTTGGGGTGGGTTGGCTTCGAGCGAGATAGCCAGTGATACGTTCAAGTGACATGGAGTCGGCAGTGGACAGGGGGTCTGATCCTGGCTGGAAGATTACATTTGGGAGCCGCCCGTGTGTGTAGTTCAAGCCACAATGTTGCATGTGAGCCCTTGGGAGAGACTAATAGAAGCCAAGGGGGATCCAGGTCAGAGCCCTGGACACTCTAGCAGTTAAGCCAGGACGGAGAGAAAGAGGCAGCAGGTGAAGCACCGGAGACTGAGCTGGCTGCTTGTGTGTGATGCCGTGTTTCTGTGTGTCCTTGTACATGTTCTCATGTTTTCAAGTGTCCTGGGTCCTTCTGCTTTCTCTCTTCCCTTGCAAAGACTGGTTGGATTCTGTGTTAGCCTCCAATAAAAAGGCTAGGATGGAGGAACACTGGTCTTGGCAGATGTGAGGTGTCTCTGTTGTTGCATTGTTCTAGAGCGTGCCTCTGCTCTTTCCTGTGTTCAGAACAACAGGGTGTCTGGCTGACGTCTCACCGCCTGGAGGAGGAGCCAGCCTCTGAATCACTATGGAGGCAGCTTGCTCAAGTGGCTCAGGGCTCTCCTCTGTCACTTACAAGTTCTGTGACTTCAAGAAAATTCTCTCAGTTTCCCTTTACTTACCTGCGAAGTAGCTGATAAAATGCCTACCTCAATAAAAATTATGGAACAGGATTTTCTGCATTTCTCATAATTACAAATGGGGTAAAAATCCTCTATTAAAAGAAAAAGACTTGTAGATTGTGTCAGAAAGCAAAATCCAACTACATGCACTTCTTGCAAGAGATGTGCGTGAAACCAGTGATTCAGAAAGTTGCATCTGCAGGGAGAGCCCCCTTCCAGCAGCCAGGGAGTTGGCCTTTACTTATTTTTAGAGAGAGGGGAAGGGAGGGAGAAAGAGAGGAAGAGAAGCCTCAGTGTGAGGTGGCCTCTCGTGCTTCCCCTACTAGGGACCTGACCCACAACCCAGGAATGTGCCCTGGACTGGGAATTGAACCAATGACCCTTCGGTTTGCAGGCCACCACTCAATCCACTGAGCTACACCAGCCAGGGCTGAGGGCTCCTATTGCTGACAGTCCTCGTGTGCCTGCTTGGGGCGTCTTTAGTCCCCAGCTATCTTCAATGGCTCTTCCCCCACAAACAACTCCCCCCCACGCACAGTCTAAGTAAGAAAAGGTGGCTTTGTCTGAAAACACCCCTGGGGCTTGGCATTGCACTTTCAAGACAAGCCACCCAGCCTCTCCTACCTAGACGGCACCCCTAACCCTCTCTGTGGAGAACTGCTAGGGAAATGCCTGGGGCCTAGAAGTCTCCCACATGCTGGGGGCCAGGCCCTCTGCCTTCAGGGCCCTCGGTCCCTGGCCATGGTGGGCAGGGGAGATGCCAGTAGGTGGGTCACACCATACTCTTAATCAGGCTTTCATTTAAATTTCAAGTGGCCTATGAGGCAGGGATTTTTGTCCTGATGGATCAGTAAAAAATGTGAACTTGGGACCTTTCGCAGGCTCACAACCTTAGTCACTGGCAGGACAGGGATTTGAACCTTTGGCCAGCCCTGACAACAGCTCCCATTCTGTAGCTGACCTCTGGGGCACATCATCCTTTGGGGGCCCCAAAGCAGCCTCCCCTCCTCTGCTGTGTCCTACCTGTTCTAACCACAGCCTCAGGTCTGGAGCTAGAGGAAGATTCCCGTCCACTTTCTCTGTCCTCGCCTCTCTGGGGGCCTCTGGTCCGGCAGGAAGCAGACTGTGAGCAGCCGGCTGCAGAGGACAAAGAAAAGTGCAGAGGTCTCCAGCTGGTGCAGCTGGCCAGGGCCTAGACCCGAGTGCTGCTGCTCTGCTCTGCTCTGAGCAGCAATATATACTGTGCGGGAATGTGAAACTGGATTCTGGTGATACATCGCAGGCACAAAATTGCCAATGCCTGTGGCACCACCTGTTCTGGGAAAACAGGGCTTTCCAAGAAAGGCCTTCTACTTTTACTTTCCTTTTTGCTTCTTCATCTAGCAGATGTCAGAGGGAGTGGGAAGGAGAGACCAGTCGGAGGGCTGTGAGGGGCAGGTGGTCAGTGGTCACGCAAGGATGCTGAGGGTGAGCACAACACGTGGAGGAGCCTCAGTCTCGATTCCCCGTCTGTGAAATGGGTATTAAAGCAGCGCTGGTGGCAGAGGCTTGGATGCCTCTTGTCTAAATTGTGAAATGCAAAACACTCTGAAAACAGAAACTTCTTTTTCATACTTTATTGAGTGGTAAAACTTGACCTGGATTGGTGCAATTTCAGTTTTGATGTATCCCAATTAATTGGAATATTAATATAATTTAGGCGCCCACACAGCTACCTGGGGGAAAGCAGGGGTGTGGCCTTTTTTGGGACAGCGGGGGTGTGGCCCTTCTGCTGGTGGCAGGGGACCTGTGAGCACTAGGGCTGGGCTGGGGAGGGTGTCAAACCTGGAGAAATGCCACCGCTCCCCCGGCCACCTTGCCAGAGGACTCGGTGAAAGCCTCCAAGACACATGTGTGTCTTTGCGTCTGCCAGACAGAGGTCCTGCACACACTCTAGACACTTCTGTCCCAAGGGAGACCTGTCCCCTCCAGCCTTCGTAAATGGCACCACCATCCTCAGCCAGAACTCATTCCTCTCTCCCCAGCCTCCCCTGCAGAGCCCCTCCCTCCTCCTCTTCTCCCTCTGCCCTGCCCCCACCCCGGATGTGGGTGCCACAGCAGCTCTTAGAGGTCTCCCTTCCCCCATCAGAACAAAACATCTGGGCAGAAGTTGTCTCTGAGAGCTGGTGAGGGTGGGGGTTGAGCCGGAAGGGGCATGTGGGAACTTTCTGTGGTGATGATAATGTTCTGTATCCTGGTAGGAGGTTTGGCTCACACAGGTACATGAATTGGCCAAGTACCTGCATTGCATCAGATGGAAATTTGACACCTCAATAAAAAATGCACGCTGAGGTATTTAGGGGAAGGGGAACTGGTCAGACAGACTCCACAATGTCCTGTGAAATGCCACAGAAACATCGATGGAAACATCGATGGCTGCGATGGCTGTGTGGAGGGTGGGTAGAAATGTGACAACGCTATTAAATCGTCCGTGGTAGAGTTTAAGGGGTGCGGGTACACGGCATTCGCTGCACAACTCCCAGCGTTGCTGCGTGCACGAAAATGTGTATAACAAACCGTCGGGCAGGGATGTCTCCTGCCTCCAGTCATATCCCCTCCATTACGCAGCTCCCTCTGCACCTAAGGCGGTGGATCTAGGACAGCAAACAAGACCGTGGCCGTCCCTGCTTGAAACCCCTCCGCGGGTCCTGGGAACCTTAGCTCCGGAGGTTCCCGCCGCTCCCCGTGGTCAGCCACAGCCCACTTCTCTGGCCGCAACTCCCACCTCTCCCTCCGCCACTCTGTCCACCACGGAAGCACCGGACTACGAGTGCTTCGCTGCCTGGACCGTGCTTTTCTCAACTCCGGTAGCTGAAATTTCTAGTTTACACTCAATCCACTGTCTTCCCCCTTTCTTCTAAGTAATGGAACTTCCTTTTCTTTTCAGTTTTAATTTATTTTTTAATTAATTTATTTATTTTTATTAAAGTAACATTGGTTAATAACACTACATAGGTTTTAGGTCTGTAGCATTTTAATTTGATATCTGTATACATTACTGCGGCCTCACCACCAAAAGTCTCGTTTCCATCCACCACCATATATTGACATCCTTTACCCATTTTACCCTGCTCCCACCCTCTTCCCCTTGTGTAACCACCACCTGCTCTCTGTATCTAAGAGTTTGTTTTTGTTCTGTTTTGTTTAGAACTCCCAGTTTTTATCCCGGGATATGGCTGTGTGATAATAAACACTACATTTCCCAGCTGCCCTTGGAAGGAGGTGTGACCATGTGATGTGCCCTGAGAGGAAGTATTGCTTACAACTTCCTGAAGTGTCCCTAAAGACAGAGGGCACAACCTTCCTCACTCTTCTTGCCTTCCTGCTGGTTGGAAGAATGGTGTGATGGCTGGAGCTCAAGCAGCCATCTTGGACCAAGAGTTGAAGGCCGTGTGTGTAATACGCCAGAGCACTAAAGTCGGTTGAGGCTGGGTCCCTAACCTTGTGGGTACCGGACCAGCCCTGGACCACTACCTCTGGACCTCTATATGGAAGAGAAATAAATATTCTCCTGTGGAAGTCATGTTGTTTGGATTTTCTGTCACCCACAACCAAACTAGTCCTACCGCACCAACTTCCACATCCTAAAACATTTTGGTCCTTGAGATATGCTTTCCTCTCTTTGATCCTAACAAACCCTTATTGATCCCTCAAGTTCCTGTTCAGGCATTCCCTGCTCGGTTACATGTTCCTTGATGGAACTAATAATTTCTTCCTTTATGATTCCTTTGCACTTTTTTTTTAAATTATATTTTATTGATTATGCTATTACAGTTGTCCCATTTCTCCCCCACCATTCCCCTCCACCCTGCACACCCCTCCCACCCACATTCCCCCCTTTAGTTCATGCCCGTGTCATAAGTTCTTTAGCTTCTACATTTCCCATACTATTCTTGCCCTCCCCCTGTCTATTTTCTACCTACCATCTATGCCACTTGTTCTATGTACCTTGTCCCCCTCTCTCCTCTTCCCACTCCCCTATTGCTAACCCTCCATGTGATCTCCATTTCTGTGTTTCTGCTCCTGTTGTAGTGGTTTGCTTAGTTGGCTT
>PVKU01016575.1:0-14125 GCA_004027475.1 Anoura caudifer | reverse complement strand
TTATTTGTTCAAATAAGTTTTCCACTTGTTGCTCTTCCTCTTCCCCTCTGGTACTCCTATAATTTGGATGTTGGGACGTTTAAAGATGTCCTGGAGGTTCCTAAACCTCTCTTCATTTTTTTGAATTCTTGTTTCTCCCTTCTTTTCTGTTTGGTTGTTTCTTTCTTCCTTCTGGTCCACTCCATTGATTTGAGTCCCAATTTTCCTCCCATCACTATTGGTTCCCTGTGTGTTTTTCTTCATTTCACTTATTGTAGCCTCCATTTGTTCATCTAATTTGTGAGCAAAATCAACGAATTCTGTGAGCTTCCTAATCATCAGAGCTTTGAACTGTGCTTCTGATAGGTTAGCTACCAGTGCTATGAGCTCTGCATCTGATAGGTTGACCACCTCCTGGTTGCTCAGATGAATTAGCTCCGCAGCCCCTGTCTGTTCTCCCTTTTGAGCCATCCTTGTTTTTTTTTTTTTTTTTGTCTGGTCATGGCTGTTACATAGTGAGGGGTGGAGCCTTAGGCATTCACCAGGGCGGGGCAGCCCAGTTGCTGGGTTGTGATGCTGGATTTGGGGGTGGGGTCTGAGAGGGAACAATGGCACTCGCTCCACTCTCTGCCAGATTTCAGTCACTTCCGCCGCTTCGCCCAAGGAAACTGGACCCCTCTGGTGCTGATTCCCAGATGGGTGGGCCTGTGCACGCTCCAGGACCCTGTGGTTCTCCCCAGCGAACTCTCTGGTAAGGCTGGGACTCCCTCAGCTTCTACAAATATTTTCAATGGGTGCTTTTAGGCTTCACTTCCTGGCGCTGGGGCCCTGCGTTGTGCAATCTGTCTTGCTGCCCATTTTCACCTGGTTTATCTGTGCATAAATGTGTGTCCATGGTCCGCCACCTTGTGCGCCCCACTTGGCCTCCTCACATTCGGCAATGCTGTCCCCTGTGTACCTGGAGTGACTGCGTACCCGGGATCACCACCGTCTTATCCCCTGGCAATCCAACTCTGCTGGACTCAGACTCCTCCAGCCTCTGATTTCGCCCCTCTTACTGGTCTGGGTGAATCATTGTTGTCGGACTCCTGCACAATTCAATTTTCTCTCTGTCCTGGTTGGGTTTTCTTTTTTTTTTGGTTCTATATTTTTGTTGTCCTTAATCTTGGTTGTGACAGGAGGCACAGCGTGTCCAGCTACGCCTCCATCTTGGCTGGAAGAGTATGGCACTTTTAAAGTGAAATCACAAGGAAAAAAATGACAAAAATGCAAAAAGAATGTGATACCAAGTAGACTATGAAAAAAACCTTTTGTTTACAGTTTGAAACCGACACCAGAGGACAGTACCCTTGCCTTGTTTGACCTGAACTGAGCAGGTGCACATTTTTCACCACTCAGTGCAAGTCAGTGAATGGCTGGGAAAGTATTAGGAGTGTTGATTGGCTGGTGGTTACAAATGAATATTAGCAAGTAGGGTGAATTTGCAAATACAAACATCTGTGAATTACATGTATCGACTGTACATATGTACATGTATGAGTAGGGAACAAAATAAAGCAGAATTATTTTCTGGAAGGGAAGCTCCTTGTAGTAGTGTAGAATACCCACTACGTGAGTGTTCTAGGAATCCATCTGTACAGTGTATCAGCTAGCATTGTTGTGAGAGGCTGAATTTGGCTCAGTGTATAAAATACTGTTTTGAGCAGTGGAAAAAAATGTCTCAATTGGTGCGTTGCATCAATTGTAGAGTACTTTTGAAGGTGACAAGTTTAGCTATGTAAGAATAAATACACATTTTTTATACATAAATTTCAGTTATATTTGCATCCCCCTTGTGTATATATATATTCATGTGTTAATGGAAATCACAAATGTATCATGTATGTATATGTGGTCTAATTGAAAAATAACAAAAACAGGAAGTTTTGCCTCTGGTTCACCTGCAATTTAATGCCCTATGTTTCTGCTCCCCTCAAAATGGCATACAGTTTTATTAACTACCATAACAAGAGGTATCCATGTTATTAAACCATAATTTATTTTTCTCTGCTAATCTCTCATGTCAGTTTGATTACTAGACTAGACACAGGAAACATGAAGAGCAGAGAAAAATTTTTCTCCCCAACATCTTCTTTACAATTACTTAGGGTAAACATCTTAAAAGTAGTGTTTTCCTTATACTGAAAATTCTCTTATTTAAACTTTGAAGGCTCTTAAAATTATGCTTATTTGCACACATAATGCTTAAAGTAATTTGTCTGAAATTTTTTTATTTAAGCACTTTTCCCACCTTTTTATTAAAAAGAAGCGGAAGGGGTAAAATATCTAATAAGTGCTTAAAGTATCAAATGATTCAGTACATATTCATTTGATGATGTCATCACCCGTGTACATTTGTGAAATTTGTTAACTATCACTTTTCTTAAGATATATTAATGTCATATGTTGACAAATCATTTACTTACATAGTACTATCACTCAGATAGTGTTAGTTATATTCTAATGGTAATTATTTAATACCCAAAGGACAAAGTACAAGTAAATACTCTTAAACCTTCTATGCACCAAATATTCTCTGCACTGAAGAATGTTCAATGACCTGAGTTGCTGTGTGGCAGAGTGATATTCCTTCACTGCTATCAGACTAGCATGCCCAATTAATATAATATCGAAGAATCAACTTTATTCATACATGTTTTTTCCTCCTCAATGACTTCTATTTTTAATTTTAATGAAATTCTAATCACTTTATATAGTCATATTTTAAGATGATCATCACAGTCCAAATATTGCTTCTCATGTATGTTTGTTTATAGTAATTAGTCTGATTTACTTTAATGCAGAGTAAGATTAACAAACATATGCAAATAAAGTGTAGAGGGAATGGAATCAAAATGACTGTTCCTCATTCAGAATGACCTGTTCAGGGGCAGCTTCATGGAAATCGATGAGCATAGAGAATTAATCTATGTCAGACCCTTTTTTGGTACCTGTTCTTCTTCACAGATGTGCAATATAATTTCTGGCTTTCACCATCCTTCACATCTGGATCTAGGTTTATGAATATTGTAACTGCGAAATGAGTGAACTCATGTGTTTTTTTCTCAACATGAGAATTAATCAATTTGAAAAATGAATATACTCTTAATTGATTTGGTAATATAGCTTTATCCAACTTAGTACATATGGGGGTTATTTTTTAAAAATCAGGTGTACTGTGTTATAATTCACAATAAAATTTACAGTTTAAAAAGTATAATTTTAAGAATGTTTAAAATAAATAAGATGAATAATAGAAAGTGCCTAGTTTATTGCATATTATACAACACTTCATTTCAATGTCCTTCTAGTTCATATTTCTAACCACTAAACCTTATAAGATTCATCAGAAACATGAATAGTTTTTGCTTCACCATTCTCAAATGGTTACTCCAATCTGTGAAGATGCAATAGAATTGTGTTAATGAATGAATAAATGAAAATCCCTCCTATGTACTTATTTTACAACTGAAAAATTTCTCCTTCCCTTGTTTCCTGAGTTTTTGATCCTTAAAAGTATCTTATAAATCTAATTTATAAGACTCTAGATTCCATTCTATACCTTTATGTCCTGCTATGCACCTATGCCCCTGTGGTATCTCAGTTTTTCTAGAACAGGTTTCTGAACATCATCATCTATATCATCTTAATGTTCTTCCACTACTTCACTTAAGTGAAATCTAGCTTCTTCCATGATACCAATTGCTTGAAACATTTCCCTGATGTTGATACTTCAGAGCTGAATAACTGAAGGCCTAGCTGAAATCCAGGTGGTGAGTTGCAATCCATCAGATATCAGTCCACTAGCCCACATGGATTGTATTTACCATACTTCCTCTCAGGAAAAGTAATATACAGGGGTGGGCAAAAGCAGGTGTATCATTCACAGTTATTCATATGTAAATAATATAATTAATAAATAACACAAGAATAAACTTTGTGTTTCATGTACTCACAACTGTAAACTTACTTTTGCCAACCTCTGCATGTATTTGCAAGATAGTCTTGGATAAACTACTTGGTAATTACACACAACATGTGCATATTTTTGTGTGAGAATATTTGTATTTCACTAGTCCTCATTTTAAAATGTCAAACAAAGGAAAAATATTTACAATATTCTGTTGGATATTTGAAGGTAAGTTTTATAACTTTGCCCACAAACCCAGTTACCCATTACTTACTCTGTTGACACTTTTCTTTTTCTAATTAATAGAATAGTCAAGATTAAGTGTACATTTTATAAAGAAACATACCATTGTATTTGACAACATTATACTTCCAGAATATAAAGTACATAATGTCTGAGACTATAATACGGTCCCTGGAATACTTATAAATATTTTAATCAGGATAATAAGACTCTCAGTTTTTAAAGAATAGAAAACTGATAGCAAAATATCAAAAGCTTGAACATATTGGAGAAAAATAAATTTATCAGCTGCAACAGGTCATTAGTTCAAGGAAGGAAAAAAGGTCCAAAGCAATCTTTTGCCTGTTGAATTAAGCAGTGAACCAATTGAAGAGGAATCAATGAGATAGTGAAAGTTAAAAAAAAAAAAAGTGCATGCTATGAACAGCAGATAAGCATATTTTCTTTAGAAGTGAATAACAGCACCCTGCAAAAAATAATTTCCACTGCTGGGAGATGTATGGTTTATCACTAATTTAAAAGTTGTAGAGGAAACATGATTTCCAGAATTACTAATGTGGCAGCGATGGCAAAGTACCGCTCAGATCTGCTGCAGGAGGCATCGTTCCCTGACAGCCACAGCTGCATCTGTCCACCCTCTGCACCTACCTTGTGCTCCTCCTGAGGCCATGCTTCCTGCAGGCCATTCCAGGGTCAAGCACAAGCAAGGTGCGAGCCCAGGGAGGGCACCATCGCAAACCCACTCCAACACACACTGGGTTACTCTAATGAGTGACTTTAGCTTGAAGATTTTTCACCTGCTTGTTCAAATTATTCTTCAAACTGCTTTTAGTCCAAGATTTTTTTCCCTAGCCCTCCTTCTTTCATCCTCTTCTTTCATAGGTGTCAGACCTGTGTTGTGTTCCAAAGATACTCCCTGTTTTCTTGTTTCCTCCCCCTTTATTCTTTTTAAAAAGATTTTATTTATTTATTTACAGAAAGGGGAAGGGAGGGAGAAAGAGAGTGAGAGAAACTTTAATATGTGGTTGCCTCCCATGCGCCCCCTGCTGGGGACCTGGCCTCAACCCAGGTATGTGCTCTGACTCGGAATCGAACCAGCAACTCTTTAGTTCGCAGGCTGGCACTCAATCCACCGAGCCGCACCAGCCAGGTCTCCTTTATTCTTCATAGGCATTTACTCTAAAATGTTTTTGAATGTCTACTCCTGCCTTGGTGACAGCTTTTTGGAGAATGTAAACTGAAACATGAATGATAAATACAAAGAAGATGATAATTTTTAAAACCTTTATACTTTAGTTCACATAAAAATGCCATTCTCTTGATATCATTCCTTATGAAACAGATGGAATCATTATAATGGTTTAAAGTCTCATCTAAAAAATTGAATCAAGTATTTTAGCATTTATTTTTTAATACTCATCAATCAAGATATTAGATTAACCAACAAAATATTAAAGATTTCACAAACCAAAGAATGTTGTTATCAGCAAGACTCTTATAATTAATGTAATCCACTGAATGATAAATTACATAAACTATGAAAAGACAATAAAGAAGAAATGAACAACTGACTCTAAAATTATCCTAAAAGGCTTTTGTTTACTAATTGATTATAGGGTAGAACTGTTTTAGTCAAATAAAAATGTACTACCAAAGTTAAAACATTATGAAATAATATGACATGTATTTAATATGTATTTGGAAAAATAAGCGAGGTTTTTCTTATGCAATAAAGGAATTAAATGGAGTGTTAGTAAATTTATTAACAGTAGTTCATTATTTTAAAAACCCTTGCTGGCCAAAAACTTTGTTTCTATCTTTGTAGCAATTAAGGATAAACTCAAGCACACAGAAATGGAACTGTACTCTCTAATTTGTGTTTTATTGAAAAGATATGATACTTAATTTAAAATCTGTATGAACATGCAGTATTAGATTAGATGATTAATCCATTTGAAATGGTTGTGAAACATGTTAGCCAATAATTAGGGAAGAATTAATTAAAAAATGATTTCGAAGCCAAAGCATGATTTAATACCTCTAATTATGATAAGTTTTGGACCCAATTAAAACTCACAGACTCATTCCTTGGAAAGAAACTAAATTCATTATCAGAGCATTTTCAAGTACATATTTTGATTAAAGCAACTGACTTTATGCAGCCCTACAGTTACTGAAAGGCAACAAAACTAATTGCAAATATATAAGAACAAAATTTGGAGGTTTTTATTTTTAAGAGTGGAAGAAACAAATTTTATTAAATTAAAAAAGATGCAGAGGCTGAGGGCTTTCATTCAGCTTCTTTAGTAAAAGTGATTTCAACAATTTGAAAAGTAGGCATTAAAATTATTTGTTTGATAGAGGCATTTTGTTCTTTTCCAGGCCTATAATGACAAGAATACTAGGAGGCCTACTCTACAGTCTCTCTAAAGCTTTTTGTAATATTTTCCTTTTTTCTTATTCATAACTTTTATTTTAGTTCATATGATCATAAATGCCCTGTAAAACATTTAAAAGTCAAGGGGGCCCTGACCTGTGTGGCTTGGTTGGGGTGCTCGGTGGGGCACCCTAACTGGGGCCCTGCAAAGTGAAGGGTTGCCTCTTCCATTTCCAGTCAAAGCACATGCTGGCTTGCCATTTGTTTCTTGGTTAGGGTGTGAGGCACGTACGGGAAGCAACCGGTCAATGTTTCTTTCTCACAGTGATGTTTTTCTCCCTCTCCTTCTCCCTTCCTTCCCCTCACTCTAAAAACAAATCAATAAAATCCTAGAAACAGTCAGTTCGAGCTATCTGGAATTTCACTGCCTATTTTTCCTCTAGGATTTTTATGGTATCGTGACTTATATTCATTGTGAGTTTATTTTAGTGTGTGGTAGAAGTTGGTGGTCTAGTTTCATTTTTTTGCAAGTACTAGTCCAAGTCTCCCAATACCATTTACTCAAGAGGCTGTCTTCACTCCATTGTATGCTTTTGTCTCCTTTGTCAAATACAAGGAGGGAGCCAAAAATAACCGGAATTCATTTATAAAAACATGTGTATTTATTTTCACATTTTTAAACTTCAGTCACCTTCAAAGTACTCTCCATGTGATGCAATACACCTGTGGAAATAATTTTTCCACTACTGAAAAACAGTTTTTGAAGCCATTGATTTTGACGCCTTTTAGTGCTTCTGCCATTTTTTGTTTCACCTCTTCCAAATCTGCAAAATGTTTCTCTTTGAGGAATTTTTTCATCTGGGAAAGCAAAAAAATAAAGTCACTTGGGGCAAGATTGAGTGAATAGGGAGGGTGAGCACAAGGGTTATGCCATTTTTGGTTAAAAACTGCTGAGCATTTAGCTTGACGTGGGCAGGTGCACCCCTAAATCATGCATTATGAAATGAACAAACATGTTGAGAATCTTTAAAAAAAATTCACTGAAGCCAAATTGAGCCTTTTACAACAACGTGCCAGGTGGTACACTGATACAGATGGGTTGCTAGAACAGTCACCTAGCAGGGGAAGTCTGTACTACAAGTCAGGCAGGGGTCCCCAATCCCCAGGGTCATGGACTAGTATAGGTCTGTGGTCTGTTAGGAACTGGGACACACAGCAGGAGGTGAGCAGCCAGTGAGAGTTTTGCTGGCATCACTGCCTGAAGCTCGGCCTCTTGTCCCCAATCCCACCCCATCCATGGAAAAATTGTCTTCTATGAAACCTGTCCCTGGTGTCAAAAAGTTTGGGAACTGCTGCTACAAGAGGCCTGTCCTCCAGAAGACGATTCTAGTTTTTTGGGTTTTTTTTTGGGGGGGGGGTTGTCCCACCAGAATTAATTGACCATAAAGGCATGGGTTTACTTCTGGGCTCTCTATCCTGTTCCAGTGATCCTCTGTGTCTGTTCTTACATCAATACCAGATTATTTTGATAACAGTGGCTTTATAGTATAGTTTGATATCAGGTATTGTGATCATTCCTACTTTGTTCTTGCTATAGATTGCTGAGGCTATTTAAGGTCTTTTTTGGTTCCATATAAATTTTTGTTGTAGATCTGTGAAATATACCTTTGGCATTTTAGTAGGAATTGCATTGAATCTATAGATTGCCTAGAGTAGTATGGATATTTTAATGATGTTAATTCTTCCAATTAATGAACACAGCGTATGCTCCCATTTATTGGTATCTTCCTCAATTTCTTTCTTCAGTGTCCTATAGTTTCCCAAGCATAGGTCTTTTCCCTCCATGGTTAAATTTATTCCTAGGTACCTCATTTTTTTTGTTGTTGTTGCAATAGTAAATGACATTGTGTTCTTAGTTTCTCTTTCTGATAGTTCATTATTGGTTCATAGAAATGCCATGATTTCTGAGTATTGACTTTGTGCCCTGCTACTTTGTTGAATTTATTTATTAAGTCTAATAGTTTTTTGGTTGGACTTATAGGGTTTTGTATGTACATAGCATGTCTTCTGTGAATAATGATAGTTTTACTTCCTCCTTTCCAATTTGAATGCCTTATATTTCTTTTTCTTGTCTGATTACTGTGGCTAGAACTTCCAGTTCTATGTTGAACAGGAATGATGAGAGCGGACATCCCTGTCTTGTCCCTGATCTTAGAGGAAACATTTTTAGTTTTTGCCCATTGAGTATAATGTTTCCTATTATTATTTTTAATATGGTCTCTTCTGATGAACAAAATAAACTAACGAGCAAAATATAATCAAAGGCACAGAAATTTGGAACAGACTGACCGCTATAGAAAGGGAGGAGGTGGAGACTGATCAAAAGGAAGTGAAGGATTAGACAAAGAACATATATGAATGACCCATAGACATGAACAATGGTGTGGGGATTGACTGTGGGAATGGCGGGCTGGTTAGAGGGAGGGGGCAGAGGGGGAATTTGGGACAACTGTAATAGCATAAACAATAAACAAATGTTTAACTGTCAAGGAGTATTTCCCCATTTTGTAGAAATCCTATCCCTTATATTAAAAATGTCTGCTATTCCTGGTTCCTTTAATTCCAGCAATGCCCCTCAGTCATTGTGATATAAGGATCCTTGTCTATTTCCAAAATGCCTCAGGAAACGCTTCTGAGGCAGGAGCCCTGTGAACTGCAGAACTCTGTCATGTTACAAAGCGTCTGTGAGCCAAAGCATGGCCACTCCAATTCCTCCTGCATTCTTCCCCAGACTCCTCAACTGCTTTTCTCAAATGAACAGTAATTACTGCATCTGTTTGAAGAAATATCAATGCGTTGTCCTGTCAGAACACTGCATCTTTCTGGCTCCGGTTTGGCCTCCATATTGCTTGAGAAAAAGAGCCGAGGGAATTGCTCAATATACACCCAGGACCCCAGAATTTCAAGTCCAGAAGAATTTTAAGAAAGCTGATTTTGAGAGAAAGAAACAGCAATTTTTGCTACCCTGAATTTTTGTGGTCTGCACCACCAGGGTCTGGCAGCTCCCTCAGGCTTTCCAGGGCTTCTCTGTTGGACTCCGCATGACAACAGGACTGGGCACCCGATTTCTTGAGCTTTACAGCTCTGACTGAAAAGGACTAAATAATTATTTCCTTGTCACAATTTTCAATATTTATTCCTAAGAACAAATTATAGCCAAGTACAAGCAGAATTGTGAAAATAATATAATTAAGAAACCAGAGGAAATAAAGCTTTTTGTTTGCTTTTTAGTTATGCTATTTTGTTCAAAGACTGGACTCCCGCTCACATCCTTGCTGTGAGCAGGAAACACTTAAGTTTCCTAGCTGTAGATTGATCTTGTTACAAGGCCTGGATGGTCAATGCATTCTGTACGGTTCTAGAAAGGCTCATTCTCACACCCTACCCTAATTTAACATTACCGTTGAGCTTACAGAATACTGTTTCTTAAATTAAGAGCCAATATGCAGCTGTAACCCAGATTCCTAGAGAACTTATCAAAATTGTAGATTCCAGGCCTCTACCTGACCTCGCTGAATCAATATGTCCAAGGCAAGACCTAGGGTTTAATTTTTATCAGATAAGGCAGGTGATTTCTGTATCCATTCAAAGTGAAATCTACTGCCTTAAATAAACTCTAAGGAGGTACTTCAATTTAAAGTCACAGGTGACTGTGAATTTCAGTTTTTTAAAGGGTGTTACTGTTTTGTTTTGTTTTTTAAACATGGTTGGAGTACAAATTTAAAACAAAACAAAAACAATTCAGGGTGGTTCTTTCTCCACGATTTATTTATCTTTTTATCTTCTAAATGCATGTCTGTCCTTAGATCAAAGACAGACATTGAGGAATTTACCTTACTAAAGATTTTACATTTGGTATCTCATCTTTTATGCCCATCCTAACCTTGAGTTATAATATTGTGAGTAAAATGAATATAATAAGTGACAAATTATGGTTAAGACTATGATAGTTGGCAGTTATTAAGGGCAACTTTGAGTTTTTCTTAATAAGCATATATTTTTTCAGTGATCAAAATGTATTTATTAAACATCCTATTTTGGACAATTTAACTTTATAGAAAAAATCTTTTAAATAAAACTCTAAATAATTAAACCTCTTACATAGTTATATTTTATGCATTAGGGTACTTTTTCATAACCTATCTTCAAATACAGTCTTTCAATTTGTTTTATTTTCTCAGTTGTTATTGCATGTTATCGTTCAAAATATTAACCATTTTAATAGTGTAGTTTGTGTTCTTTTATATCCTGAATAATTTTATTTTGTTATATTTAGTTTCATGTTTTCAAAAATGCTGTTTCTGTTTTTGAAAACCTTTTCTTACCATTCATGATTTGTCTGCAAATTGCTCACTTTACATCGAGCTAGCAAAAGTTTAGGCTTTCCCATTTTATTTTTTTAACATAAAGATGAAGCTTTCTGGAACTTGGTGTGACCTTTTCTGTTTGTGATGTTTTTTATATGCCTGTGGCCAGTGAGCTTCAGCTTCCACAGAGAGCTCAGATCTGAGAGAATTACAAGGGATTAAAGTGATAGCCACCCCCTCCCACCCAAGCTCTTGCATCTGGCTACATTGCTCTTTCTTTTACTGCATAGTGTTTTCAGGAGATTTTTCTTATTCACTATTCTCTATTATGTCTGCTATTTTCCAAACATATTTGTCAGATTTTCTTGACATAGCTTGGACTAACATTGTCAGTAATGTTGGCTTTATTTCCCTGTAAATATATTTGAATAATTTCAAAAGAACAGATACAATATGCAAATTCGTGTTTATCTCTCACAAAAAATGTTAAGCTAAGAATGAGTTTCTTACCTCTCATTAAAGAAAACAAATGAATTGCAGCTTAGGCAATACTGAATTTGATTGCTGGATTGTGGATTTCTTAGAAAGTGGTACTTGATTTTGCTTGGTACCAGAATAAGTGAATTTCCCCCACTCATTTACTGGTGCAAGGCACAGTTACATACTTAGAAGTGTTTGCCAAACTCAAATAACAAAACAAATTTTCATACTCTGAATAGTAGTTAATCCTAAATTCTTTTTTTTTTCCACTTAGACTTCTGTTACCATGGTTTTTCCAGCCCTCCTCCACTTTTTTAATTCTATTTTTTCCATTAACATTTATCCTCCTTATCCCCACCCCCACAATACCTCTGTTGTCCATGTCCCTGAGTCTTTTTTCCTTTTTGCTCAATCCCTCCATCCCAACTTTGTTCTTTCCCATGATTGTTGTTGCTCTGTGGGGCCTTTTGTGGTTCCATATAAATTTTTCAACTATTTGATCTAGTTCTGTGAAATACAACATTGGAATCTTGACAGAAATTGTGTTGAATCTATAGATTGCTATGGGTAGCATAGACATTTTAGTAATATTAATTCTCTCTACCCATGAACATGGATGTGCTTCCAACTTATTTGTATCTTCTTCAGTTTCTTCAGTGTGTTATAATTTTCCAAGTATAGGTCTTTTACATCTTTGGTTAGATTTATTTCTAGGTATTTAATTCTTTTTGAAACAATGGTGAATGGAAGTGTTTTCTTTATTTCCCTTTCTGAAAGTTCATTATTGGCATATGAAAATACAACTGATATTAACTGGATATTAATTTGTATCTTGTTACTTTAATGAATTTATCAGTTCTAGTAGCTTTTTGGTAGAATTTTTAGGGTTTTCTAAGTATAGTATCATGTCATCTGCAAATAAAGACAGTTTTATGTGTTCCTTTACTATTTGGATGCCTTTTATTTTTTATTTTTTGAGTCTGGCTGTTATGGCTAGGACTTCTAGTACTATGTTGAATAAGAGAGGCAAAAGTGGATGTCCCTGTCTTGTTCCTGATCTTAAGGGGAAGGCTTGTAGTTTTTGCCAATGGAGTAGGATGAAGGTAGTGGGTTTGTCATCAATGGCCTTTATTACATTTTGGCATGTTCCCTTTATTCCCACTTTGCTGGGAGTTTTTATCATAAATGGGTGCTAAATTTTATGCTTTTTCTGCATTATTGATATGGTCATGTGGCTTTTATCCTTCATTTTCTTATGTGGTATACCACATTAATTGATTTGCAAATATTGTACCAACCTTGCATTCCTGGAATAAATCCCACTTGATCATGTTGTATGATCTTTTTGATGTATTCCTGTATTTGGTTTGCTAATATTTTGTTGAGGATTGTAGCCAATATTATCAGGGATACTGGCCTATAATTTTCTTTTTTTGGAGTGTCTTTATCTGGTTTTGGAATTAGGATAATGCCAGCCTCATAAAATGAGCTTGGGAGTCTTCTCACCTCTTGAATATTTGAAATATTAGTAGTTTGTAAAGGAGAAGTGTTAACATCTTCTCTAACCACAATGCTATGAAACTAGAAATCAATCACAAGAAGAACACTGAAAAACACACAAAGACATGGAAACTAAATGACATGTTATTAAACAATGAATGGATCAACAATGAGATCAAGGAAGAAATCAAAAGATACCTTGAAGCAAATGAAAATGAAGACACAACTACCTCAAATCTGTGGGACATGAAAAGCAACCCTAAGAGGGAAATTCATAGCATTAAAGGCCTATCTCAAGAAACAAGAAAAAGCTCAGATAAACAATCTAACTTTACACTTAAAAGAAGTTGAAACAGAATAACAAAGAGAGCTCAAAGGGAGTAGAAGGAAGGAAATTAAAGATCAGAGCAGAAATAAATGAAATAGAGTCTAAAAGAAAAGATACAAAAGATCAATGAATCCAAGAGCTGGTTGCTTGAAAAGATAAACAAGATTGACAAAACTTTAGCCAGATGCATCCAGAAAAAAAGAGAGAAAATCCAAATAAATAAAATCAAAAGTAGGAGAAATAACAACTGACACCAAAGAAATAAAAAAGAGTGTAAGAAACTTTTATGAACAAATATATGCCAACAAACTGGACCACGTGGATATGAATAAATTCCTAGAAACATGTAATATTTTAAGACTAAATCAGAGAATCTGAATAGACTGATTATACCTAGTGAACTTGAAACACTAATCAAAAAACTCCTAATAAACAAAAGCCCTGGACTGTATGGCTTCACAGCTGAATTTTACCAAACATTTTAAGAACTAACACCTCTCCTGCCCTGCTCCACTTTCCATCACAGGAAAGAGCAGGCAAACAACAGGGGAAAGTAGTGAAATTTTAAATTTATTTAATCTTTGTATATTATAGGGTCTCTTGCAATAATAACTCAGGTGTGCTGGTATAGCATAAAAGTAGCTATGGAAAATACATAAATACAGGACATGGCTGTGTTACAATAAAATTTTACATAAAAAAGTACTTTCGACCTATTTCTTAACTTACAGGAAATAAAATGTAGTCCTTTAAATAAAAAGATAGATCTATTAATTAAAGATGATTAAGATTTCCCAGATTTATCTTTTTTTTTACCTAATATGCCTTCTCTCAATTTTTTCTTTATGTTAAGGATGAGCAGAATCCATTTTCTTTTTTTTTAATTAAATTTTATTTTAATT
>PVKU01016574.1:0-14134 GCA_004027475.1 Anoura caudifer | reverse complement strand
GGAGAGCATTATGCTAAGCGAATTAAGCCAGGCGGTAAAAGACAAATACCATATGATCTCACCTTTAACAGGAACCTAATCAACAAAATCAAACAAACAAGCATAATATAACCAAAGACACTGAAATTGAGAAGGGGCTGATAGTCACCAGAGGGGAGAGGGGAGGGAATTTCAGGGGTAAAGGGGAAGAGTTTGGAGCAACAAGTATAAAGGTCACATGGACAAAACTAGCGGGGGTGGAAATGGGAGGGTGGTGGGGAGGGCTGGGGTGGTGGGCTGGAATGGGAGCAAAAGACAGAAAACTGTACAAGAACAACAATTAAAATAAAAAATAAAAAATATATTAAAAAAAGAAAAAAATATAGCCTGGGTATCCAGTTTGCTGAATATAATTCAAATGTGCTAGTTAGATGTTACTTGGAAATTTTAGCTCAAATAGTACTAAAACAATTCTAATTATTCAAATATTTCAACAATTAGTCCTTTACATATCTAAATAGTTAATGTGTTGAGGCAAAAATATATTGTGACTTTTGTGTTTTAACAAAATTCTGAAGAAATAGAAATTAATATTTGATTTTAGCATTATCTGACTTATTTTAGGCACTAGGATTTCAGCTTGAATTATGGGAACTTTATGGTAACAGCTGATATTTATAGTTTGTCCAGGTTTGCATTTTTGGTTAATTAGTCTATGATTTACTTTTTTTAAATAAAACAAAAATGATAAACCTCCCTGGCACTTCCTCTTGTGAGTAGATCAGGAAAAATTAAGTGCACAAGCTTAAAGAATAAGCCAGATTTAAAGTTATAAATTAAAAATTTAGAAATAAAACTTCTGATTTCTTCTCTCACATTGTTTAAATTATAATTCTTCTTTTCTGATGATACAGAAAATATATGTAAACAAAATTTGAAAAAAAATTAGACACATATAAAGAAGAAAACATACCATGCAGGAAACCACCATTTAAACCTCAGTGTAGTTCCTTCCAATCTTTTATCAAAGCCTCCATGTTTGTATGTATTCTAAGGATATATACATGAAATAACTGATATTACACAATTAGCATATCTGCAATCTTGCTTTCCACTTTCTTCCCTGCATATTGTACCATAAACATTTTCCCTCATCATTAAGAATTCTCTGAAAACTGAGATTATTAACAGCTGCATAATAGTCCATCATTTTATTATACTTTACTGGAGGATATATTTTTTTATTGATTAGAGAGTGAGAGAGAGAGAGAAACATCTATGTGAGAGAGAATCATCAGTCGTATGTGCCCTGACCAGGGATCAAACCCAAAACCTTTTGGTGTATGGGACAATGCTCCAAATGATGGAGCCACCTGGCCAGGGCTCTCTCAGTTATCATTTTAATGCATGTTGTTAAATAATGCTGATATTATGTTTATGATCAATAACATTAAGAAAAACAGAAGTCTGTTCCATTTTCCTAATTGTGAGAGGTGCATGGCATGCATGGTGTCTGATTGCATATCTGTTGAAAGTGAAAATCCTGGAGTATGGTGAAATTACAAACATACACAGCATGGTGTTCCAAACAGTCAAGTAATGATTTCTGATATTTTTCTATGATCCCCTCCCTAATCACTCAGCCTCCACTTCTTCTTGGTTTCCTGTTGCATCTCTCTCTCTTTTTTTTTTTCATAGCTTCCAAGGAGCAGGATTTGACAGTGTCATGAAACATTCCTCTTGTCTGGCTTCAGGTCCTCTTCCTATGAGAAGTGACCAAACTCTGAGTGTGGAGGAAGCAAATGAAGGAAGAGGGAAAGCAAGTTTGGCACAATTAAACATTGAGTTCATGAGGTCAAATTGACAAGTTAATTCGTGGAAAGAGAAACCAAACATACAGATGAAAAATAAATGACAGGAGATAAAAAAAAAGTCAGCAAAGCCTAAATGTAGGATTAGATGTCAGAAATTCCTACTTTCAACAACAGATTCTGACAAATTCATCTTCTCTTAATAAAATCACTTAAAATCTTTGCTATATGTCCATTTGTAAGATAGTAGCTAACTAATGGAATTATTATACATTATGCATCAGGCTCAGATTCAAGGCCCTGGAAAGTAATCTGGTGTTTTGGAGGAAGCAGCAGAAAAAAAATTGTCTGGCAATATAATAATCTGCACATTTTATTTTACTGAGTAATTTCCCAGAATTATGGAATTTCAACCCCATAAAATGAAACACCCTGTGTTTTCATTTTATGATCAGTATACCACAGTAAAAATTTAAAATCCAACCGAGATGACTATTTCCCAAAAATATAATAAGTATGAAATTTACATATTTAATATAAATCAATAAGAAAAACACTAACACACCATTAGAAAGTGGTCTGGTGATAAAATGTATACAAACAAGAAGCATATGACCAAAACACACACAAAAGTGCTTACCTTTCCTAATCACCCAATAAATCCAAGTTGAGACAGCTAAATATAGTTCTTAACCAATGACTGTTCTAGGTTAAGAATATTATGAAGTTGGGGAAGAATATCAAAAACTATTATGAGAGCCATGAATTGGTTACACTCATGTAGAGTCTCTTCTAGGGAAATTACCAAATACAGATGGAGATCTATGTTACTTATATTAGAAAAAATTTATGAACAAGATAAATTTCCAATAAAGGGAATGATGAGATAAATACTGGAACATCCAAAAATATTTTATACAATGTGCATTTGAAAATAATGTGAAAAATTTTATGATATTCTAGTGAAAATAGGCATATGATTATAATAGTTTAGGTTTCTTGGGTGTTTCCTATGTACCAAAGTTATTCAATTCTCTTTACATGTGCTTTCTCATTAATTCCTTAAAAGCACTTCATGATGTAGGTACTATTAACATTATCAATATTCTCATTTTACAGATGACAAAGTTGAGACACAAAATAACTTGCCCAAGGTTATAACCTAATTAGTCTGATTCTAGGCTTAGTGTTGGCAAAAAGCGTGCCATAGTACACTGTCATCCTGTAAGTGCCTGTCCACCTACCTGTCTCTGAATGCCCATCTGTCTGTATATCCATCCATATACTATCTTTCAATCCATCCATGTACATGGCATCTATACAACAGTGTAACTGAACAACCAGTGGGGTTCTCTAGCACTTGCTGCCAATAGGCAAAAACTCTGAAGACAGAATTTTGTGGAAAAAAGGGGAATCTTTTATTTAAAGTACATAGTTTGAAATAATGGCAGGTTTCTTCCTCAAAGCCCATTTCCTCTAAAACATCCAAAGAAAATCACCCTGCCACCCTCTGCCAGCTCAGTTCAAGTTTGCCCAGGGACCTCTTCTCCTACCCAAAGGCACCATCTTTTAAGAAACATAGGTGGCTTGGCTGGTTTCCAGTTGCTGTCTGGCTTCAGGCATCCTTTGGAGTCTGCGCATCCAGATGTCCTACTCATGGCACCAGCTGCCATCTTCCTCTAGCTGCTGCCCTCTGGTGTTTCTGTGTGCCTGCCAGGGCAGGATCAATGCAGCAGGGCCCCAGTCACTGGTGCCTCTGCAGCTTTTGTACAGGGTAGGGGCATGGGAAACACTCCTAGACCGTGTGGTCTCCTCAAGACCCACTGGCTCAGTCACCTAAGCCCCTGACACTGGCAGCCAACTGACCAACCAGGGGAAAGGAGAGTAAAGTACATGGCATTTTCACCCACTCTGCTTTTAAAGATATCCTTCATAGTTCCCCATGCGGCAGAAGTATATGGGAGGGCATGTCCTTCTCATCCAGTCACCTCCCTAGCTCTAAGTATTAGCCCTATGCACTTCTTTTCTACTGAGTCGTGTGTGTGCTGTCCTGGTTGCTGGGGCAACACACATATGCACAGGCCTCTGCACTTCTCAATCCTTCCTCCATTTCTTGGGGTGGGGTCTCTTGTTACAAGAGGAAGAGCATGAAGACAAAAGACAGAAAAGTGTATTGTGAGATACACACTGGAGGGGACTTGCACCCTTAGTCATTTCACTAAAATTTGGTTTTAAAACTCTGAAAAGCCCTCAACTCAAATAATACACAAAGAGGGAGAGAGAAAAGGAAGTGTGAGAGTATTTCTTGTGGCAAGACAACTCTCTTGCCTTCAAATGGTGTGTGGGATAAGCCTAGCAGAAAGGGATTCACTGGTTGACTAAAGAGCTTACTGTGAGGGTCCTATAGTTTGTGACAGGCTACACAGAAGCCCTGGAAGATGAGAGATAGGTTGGTTAGTGGCCTTGATGGACAGCCAGAGGAGAGTACTATTGCCCTGGTTTCAGCTGGCACATCCATAGTCTGCTCAGGTCAAGAATGGTGGTGGTTTCCATGACCAGAAGTTGGCCACAAATAAGAAAGAGGTGACATGTGGAAGAGCCCAGACTCTGTCTAGCAAGGGTTCCAGGATGGGCTGTCAGGCTTCAGAAAGAGTCAATCACCAAGGCAAGGCATGACTAGAACATTTCCAAGGGCTACTCTGAAGAAGCCACCAAAGGGACCAGAATACAAGAGTCAGTTTGGCCTCCAAAGCATGAAGCTGTGCAGTAGGAACTTTCCAGCTGCTTTTACCTTCCCCTCCTGGAGGGGTTAAACCAACACCCAGAAAGGTGGGGGAAGGTAGTGAAAGGAAAGAACCCCCTTCTTCTTTGGCTCCTCTGGTCACAGGTGTGCATGTGTGCAAGAGCATTTAAATGAACCACACAAATGGCTATATCTCTGGATGTAGCATGTATTTATTTTCTTCTTTTTATACACTTTTCTCCAATTCCCACATTTTTGCTATGAGGATATATTACTTTTATAATCAGAAAAAATCAGTAAATGTTATTTTCAAAAAGGAAGTCAATGTTATGGAAATCCCCTCATCCATGTAAAATTATCACTTACGCTAGGAATGAGTATTACCCATTCTATGCCCAGGATTGCCAAAAGGATCAAGAAACATTCTAACATCTGCACAGGAACTGCTGTGGAATGTGGAATTGACTCCATTCCCAGGGGTGGAGGGAGGAAATGAGAATTGGGTATCTTGTTGTTTCTCTTGTAAACATACTTTGGGATCATATCCTTTTCCCTTTCCTCTCCCTTCTCTGTTTAGTCACAAATTAGGCAGCACAGGGTCTGTTCCCAATCCCAGCTCCACTGGGCTCCACTAGCCCATTCTTCAGGTAAATTCCTCAAAAGAGCTGCAAGTTAGTGCCTTTGGGAATGGATTCTCAGGGAGTATTAAGATGAAAAATGCTAACAAAATACCCATTGTCATACACACCGAAGTCTTGTTTTAACTCTAGGGACTTTCCTAGAAGTGAGACAACTTCTAAGAGAGTCTGAAACAGATTTTGAAAAATAGTTTTTGATTTCTTAGAAAAGAAAGTAGGGACCATACAGACCTAAAACATGTCAAACTAGAGTAACCCCACTTACATCTGACCAAGGTGCCAGGCAGGTAGATGAGGAGGAGGCTACAGGGCCCACAGCTGGCCAATGGAGAGAAGCAGAGTCCCTGTGGGTAGAGGATGCACCAGAGGGAGAAAGAGAAGGTGCTTGGCGACTCACCATCTAGTCATGGGATGTCCTAGATGGGAACCACTGGCCACATGTAACTAATGAGCACTTAAAATGCGCCTAGTCCAAACTGAAAGAGGCTTACATGTAAAATACACTTCATTGTTGAGATTTAGTTGGAGAAAAGAATGAAAAAAAAATAGCTCAGTGATATTTAATATTGATTCCATGGTGAAAAGGTAATATTTTAGATAATTTGGATTACACTTAAAAATTATAAAAATTATAAAAATTATTTTTATCTTCAAAAATCTTTAAAAATGAGAATACTAAAATATTTTAAATTATATCTATGGTCCCATTAAATTTCTGTTGGACAGCACTGGACTACATTCTATGAGGCCAGTCCAACTTGCAATTGGATTGGATGGGATATCCCTTTTCCTTAAAGTCCTGTCTCCTTCTGTTCTATATTCTCCCTTAGCATTTAACCCATCTAAATGCTACATCTAATACTACATATTTTTACCTCAGTTATCTGTCTCCCTCCCCAATAATATAATAAGTTCAGTAAGGGCAGAAATGTCCTTTTCATTGTTGTATCTTCAGCATCTAAAATAGTTCCTGGAACATAGAGGCTGCTCAATAAATATTTGTTAAATGTGGACAGTCAGAAGACTATCCTCTGTTAACCCTTTCTGTATAACCTAAACAAAGTTCCTGATAGGGCTCTTAACTTCCAGAGGAAATCTTTAATGAGTTTTCTAGTATGACAAAATCATTAGAAGTATCAGTTTTCTGACACTACAAAGTGGATCCTAGGACCTGTGTGAAGCTGAATTTGGGCATTTCATCCAAGGAATAATGGCCCGGCAAAACTAGTTGAGTATCTGGAGCTGCCATGGTTTCACTCTCTGAGGTGTCACTCTATTCCTTACCCTTCCTGGGCCCTCATTATGAAGTGTGGACAAAGAAAGGATGGCTTTTCCATAGAAATGGAGTACAGCAGCATGTTAGCCATTCGGATGGCTTCCCAGAGCAAAGCTAAATTATACCCAATTGAGAATCCATTAAACTTAAATTCTAACATTGCCTCATCAATTAACATGGGTTCTTTTTTAAAAAACTCAGCATTCTATACTTTCATCTTCACAACCTACGTTCCCAAATGTGGCTAGGTTGACTTGGTTCTGGACATTTTGCCTACAGGTGTCCATGTAGATCTCATACATGAAGCAACGAGGCACACTGTACCCTTCACAAATGCAGAAATTGTCCACCAGTGTGGGGGAGAGGAAGATAAGGAGGAGGAAATTAGCATCAGTTTTTCTACAATAGGATGTTCTGATAAGGATCAGCAGTCAGCATGAGTGTGGGATCCAACTAAATGAAACGTATTAAATTTACTGAATACAAAAGTTCACCAGTCAGCATCAGTAATATATTGTACCCTTTTGTTCTCAGCTCAGAGTTCAGTACAGGGTGGGGCAAAAGTAGGGTTAGAGTTGTGAGTATGTAAAACAGTTTATTCTTGTGTTATTATTAATTAATTATTGTAACCAAACAACCAGTGGGTTCCTACCACTCAACTGACCATAGGCAAAAACTCTGGAGACAAGAGTCTGGTAAAAAGGAAAAAGGAATTTCTTTTGCAGGGGGAGATTTTTTAATTTAAAATATGCACAACGGGTTTCTTGATGGCCCCCTACCTTGCTGGCAGAGGAGTGTGCAGGCAGCTGGTGGGTAGCCTTCAAGGTAGCTTCCCATGGCTTCATGTGCAGGGGAGGGGTATGGGGCTTGCCATCAGGCTGTGTTGCCTCCAAGGACCTGCTGGCTCAAGTTTTCTGCTCCTTTTCTTACCAGCCTAGTGCCTGTAGCACACCTGGTCAGGCCTGGAATACTCAGGGAGTGGGGCAGGGTCTCCTGTTCTCCAGGTTTACTGGGACCCTACCACCAACAAGCCTATGCTGGCATGGGCAGCAGACAGGTGACAGCCACCATGGCTTCCCATCTGGGAAAGGGGCAAGGAAATTTCTGGGCCTGCACTGTAAGTATGGGCTGCGGGCAGGCAGCAGCCACCACAGCTTCTTGTCTGGTGAAGGATTGTGGAGCTTGCCAGCCAGCTACACTCTTTGTACCCACTGGCCTGAGCCTCCCCCCTGCCCTCTTACCAGAACCTGCTGGGCTCCATGGGGAATCTTCCTGGCAAGGCCTGCCAGTTCAGGAAGCTCAGACAAAGCTCACTGGCTCAGGAACTTCAGTCCTCCAGCTGCAGACTCACCAGCCAGGGGATGGGGGAGCAAAAAGCATGCATTTTCCATGTGCTCTGCTTTTTAAAACAGCTCCCATAATCCCTCACACAGCAGAAGTAGATGTTAGGGTATGTCCCTCCCATCCAATTACCTCCCCACCTTTTGGCATCAGCCCTACCTACCTCTTTTTGCTGCATCATGCTCACGCAGCCCTGATTGTCAGGGCAATGCACACATGTGCTGTTTTCAGTGCTTCTCCACCCCTCCCTATTTATGGGGTGGTCTGTCCATTACATTATTTTCCACATGAACAACTGTAAACCTACTTTTGCCCAACCCTGTATATTGATTTTGGGCCATTAGATTAACAATGTGGTGGGTGTTTTTTGTTGTTTTATATTTTTGGAATGTAGGCATACTGAAAAAAAGTCCAAATTATTGGGCTCAGCAGACACTGTTTCACATACCTTTATAAAGGTTGCAGCCAAGATCTCTATAACTATAAAGTGGAGAATTATTTCCTTTCTAAGACACAAAGCAATGCCCCCTTACAGTCTATCACCTCTGCAAGTGACTGCAGGAGCCAGCATGGCTTGCCAGTCACTGTGGCCTGTGACCCAGGGCACAGTGCATAGCTCTTACCCCTGTTCCTTCTTTCTCTGAAGCAGTTGTTTGCATGATTTTCAAACCCAAGTTATTTAATGTAGCCATCCTACAAATAAATCTTGTCACACGTCATCCTCCCTTGTGGGTCTCCTAAAATGCTTTCCTTGTGACACCACAAGAACTCCACTTCCACCAGCAATATCACAAACACTAGCAATCTGTTAAACATTCTCTGAAGACTGGATGGCTAAGAGCCATCCTCCAAGGAAAATTAAACCCCTCCTCAATTCCACTGTCCCACTCCCTTCCCTTGAAGACTGTGGACAAAAAAGAAGCCAAATACTAAACCTGACAAGCTCAGGCAATGCCTTACATGGCAGTCTTACAAACTCAAGAGACCTAAAGTAACCACATAGGATGGTCTGAAATTAAAACTTTCTAATTGAAAGCAATTCATGGCAGATACTCATGTCTTAGAGCAGTATTTTCCTAAACAAAGGTCAATCTTCACCTTAACTGACTGAGACTTTTTGTTTTTTTGCATCAATGATAATATTCCTGATAATATACCTTTGGAATATCAAGGTAATTTTTTTCCAGACCCCTCAAATCACATGGTTTCTTCTGGACCCCAGAAGAAAATGGACCCCCAGAGTTGCATGCATTTAATGTAAACACCTTATGCCTCCTCCTTTGATTGTAATGTATAAAATAAGGTGCATAACTGCATTCTCTGGAGCATTTTCTCAATCTGTTGAGATTTTACTTCCCAGCAATTAACAGTTTTGGCCCAAATAAACACACAAAAATTCTTACAGGTTTGGACATTTCTTATGTAAGTCAGAGGACTGTAGGGGTAGGAACTTGTGGCATAGGACTTGAATTATTAGTTCAACTCACCACCAAAATGGTCTACAGTCAGAGGTGTCCAACCTGCAGCCCATGGGCCGAATGTGGCCCAATACAAAGTCATAAATTCACTTAAAACCTTTTAACTCCTGTTTTCATTAATGTTTTTGTACTTAATGTGTAGTCCAAGACAACTCTTCTTCTCCCAGTGTGAGCCAGAGACACCAAAAGGCTGGACACCTCTGGTACCATCCTAAGTGATTTAGGGCACCTACACTGTGTGTGCAGCCTGTGTTCCTTCAGTTCACAAACTACCTTAGGAGGATGTCCAGGTACTTTTTGAATCTCAATTGTTCTTGAAATCTCTGGAGCATAACTGCAAACCCCAGAAACTCTAGTTTACTAAAGGTAACCCCAAATCATTGACAAAGGCATCCTCACAATCTTCTTCCAAGAAGGCACAGATATTCTGAGGGGTCTGAGTTAGTGAATGTAAAAGAAATAGAGCACTGTTATTAACACTCTGAAACATTGTGTTTTAATACTTATTTTTAAAATGTTTTCTCTTATGCAAGATTAAATATATAAAAAATTTTCCTTGGGAGGAAAAGTGTAACCATTTAGGCCTTTTTAGGTTATAATCACAAACACACCTTTCATTTTTCCATTCACGTGCGTAATTTTTTCAGGAAGTCTTTCTTGACAAATACTCCTTAAAACTTTCTTTAAAAGTAAGCAGGCATTGAAAGACAAATACCATATGATCTCACCTATAAGTGGAACCTAATCAACAAAACAAACAAGCAAAACATAACCAGAAACAATGAAATTAAGAACAAACTGACAGTAACCACAGGGGAGGTGGGAGAGGAAAATAGGGGGAAAAGAAGGAAGGGTTTTCAGGAAAAGCTGTAAAGGACACATGAACAAAAACAAGGAGGGGTGGGAACAGGGGTGGGAGGTGGGGATGGCTGGGGTGGTGGGGAGTGGGAGGGGGAGATGGAGACAACTGTATTTGAATGACAACAAAAAAAGTAATCAGATATCTACCAGTTATTCGCCTTATAAAAACTGAGGTTTTAGGGCTGGTTTCCATTATTTTCCTTCTTAGGAAGAACAACAAACCCGTGAGTTTTATTAGTCCCAAGGGCTAATGGTGTAAGGTTATTAGTATTCTGCCGAGGAAATAATGCCAATCAGCCACAAAATGGGGCAATGCAGAGCTTTATTGGGGGTTGGGCACCCAGGCGAGGTTCTCTGGTCCACAGGTTGGCAGAGGAGGAAGTCCCCCCAGAGCCTAAGAGGGCAAATAATTTTATATATGCCCTGGAGGTATCATTGATCAGTCCTCTTTAGGTGTGAGTTGCCATGGTTTTTCCCGCTGCTCCAGTCATCTTCATCTGACGTCAGCCAGTTTTTCCCGGGCTTCAGCCCCTGGCGGCCATCTTATCTCACCACGCGGGAACTAACAAATGGTATTTTTCTTTTCAGTTTTTTCTGCCTCTATTTAAACAACCAGAGTAAATGTCACAATGTGGAATGCATTTTGAAAACTAAAAATTGCTTTAAGTTAGGGAACATTGTATTCTGGATCTCTGACTAGACAACCTTTGGAAACCTCCTTCTCCTGGAAACCTCCTTCTCCCCCACCCTCCCCACTCCCCGCCCCGTCTGCCAGCGCCGTAGGCTGGATTGCTTTCCGCAGGAAGTGTGGCCAACAGGGAAGCCCCAGGAGAGAAAAGCCCCGTCGCTGACTCCGGGTCTGGAGACCTTTAACGACGTGCGCGTGCGTGCGTGCGTGAGTGCGCATCTCAGCCAACCGGCTTCAACAGCTGTTGGTTCTGGGCGTGAATGGCTGCCCGTTTATACTTTTTATACAGGCCCCAGAGCTTGGGCAGTCGTCCCCCACGCATTGGTGGAAAGTGCTGGGGACGTGAGGGAGCGACTCTCTTCCCACCTCCAACCTTACCACTTCCATTTTTGGACCAAGAACGTCCTTCGCCCAGACTCCGAAACCCCGTCGGGTGGGAAGGCGCCGGCCGCTCACCACTGTATGATTTCACTGTGCAGACCGCAGACGCCCGAGACGCCCGGCCGGTTAGGAGGACAAGTCCTCCACCAAGGCTCAAACCCCGCCTCATCTCGGAGGCTGGGAGTCTTCGGCAGCGCTGCAGCAGTCCAGCCCCGTACCTCCTCAGTGTTTAGAGATGCTGCAGGCGTGTGGCAAGTGTGGCGCGCCCAGTGTGCCAGCCCCGGAGCCAGGCACGCCAGGCTGGAGCGCGGGCCTGCAAGTTCATGTCATGCCCTGCACTCTACTGTGAGGGTTAGGGTGGGGGCGGGGTCATCTCCCCTTGGATCAAAAGATCGGAAGAGAGATACACCTTCCACCCTTTTACCAATTAATCAAACAAACAAAAAGCAACAAATACCGATGTATATAATATTTCAAATCAGGTCCTAGTTTAATTAGCAGTGGTCTTAAACCCTGACTGCCCTTTGGAATTACTTAGGCACGTTTCAAAAACATTGGCGCCCAAGGCCAACCCCATAGATTGTGATGTAATTGAGATGGGGGGCAGCCTGGGCAAACTGGTTTTTACAAGCTTTCCAGGAATTTAGTATGCTTATGTGCACCCTGAGCTGAGAACAGCCGGTCCTGGAAGTTTGGCGGTGGGAGGAAGATTATCTGGAATTTTTAGAAGTCAGCCCAAGGTGTCTTCAATGGCAGATGGGGGTGAGAACCGCTGTCCTAGAGTGACCCCCGACATCTGCAGCCAGACATAGCAGTCCTTGTCCCCAAGAGCTGTTTATGGTAATGTTGCTATGTGCCCTTGAGCTACTCACTCACCCAATCTCATTTCTCTTAGCAATAGTTGTGTAGTTATTGTAAGTATTAAGTGAGCTAATAAATGTAGGGCAAATGGTGGCCTGAGTAGGAGCTCAGTCAGGCCACTTCTACTTTGGTGACTGCTTCAAACTTCCTCATAAGGATTTCTCCATCTAGATTAGAAACACATTTGACAATTGAACAACAACAAAACAGCCCAATTAAAAATGAGCAAATGACTTGAATATCTTCTCCAAAAGTACATACTACAACTGGCCAATAAACACATAAAAAATGTTCAACATCCTTAGTAATTAGGGGAATGCACATTAAAACCACAATGAGATACCGTTCCATACTCTGGGATTGCTATTATTTTTAAAAAGAAAGAAAAACAAGAAAATAAGTGTTGGCAAGGGTGTGGAGAATTGGAACATGGTTCATTGCTGGTGGATGTGTGAAAAGTTGCAGGTGCTGTGAAAACAAGTGGTTTCTCAAAAAATTAAAAATAGAATTACTGTATGATGCATTAATTCTACTCTGGGTATGTATGTCAAAGAATTGAAAGCAGGGACTTGAACAGATAATTTTAATTTGTACCCCCATGTACACAGCAGCATTATTTACAACAGTCAAAATGGGGAAGCAGCACAGTGACCATCAACAGACAAACGGTGAACAAAAAGTAGTGTCTTATTCAGCCTAAAAAAGGGTGGAAACTCTGATACATGTTACAGTATGGATGAACATTATGCTGGGTGAAAGAAGCCAGATAAAGGATGATTCCTCTTATATGAGGTATCTATGATAGTTGAACTCACAAAGACAAAGAATGGTGGTTACCAGGGGTTGGGGAAGGAGATAACGAGGAGCTGTTGTTTCATTGGTACAGCAGTTTTAGTTTGAGATGATGAAAAAGCTCTGGAGATTTATGGTAGTGATAGTTGCATCACAATGTATATGTACTTAAAGCCACTTAATGCCATTGTACACTTAAACATGGTTAGAATGGTAGATTTTATACCTTTCATGTGACAATACTGGGATATAGGTGTTGGGGCACACTAGCAGAGGTCTCCAGGGCCAGCACTCTCCCTTCAGGGGGGACACCATCATCACGGCATCAGGCAGGCATAAAGGGCAGTGTAGAAGAGAGATCACAGAATTTTCTTGGAAAAAGCCTGAGCCTTCAAGTTTGATAGGTCACTGGAGCCAACCCTGGGTAGCATCTAGCTCTCTTTTGGGGAACTGTGCCAGGGATCAGCCTGGTCCTGAAGTTTGAGGAGGGTTTTAGGGAATTGTGGGATAGAGGTGGGTTGGGTGGGTAAGTAGGAAGGACTTATAATCAACAAGTGATGGGGAGCTCCTGCAATGGGACAGGTCCTTCTCTATAACCTATGGATGCTGACAGCATGTTTCCTTCCAACCCTCATGCTGGTCCTGCAGCAGCTCCCGGCCACCCAAGAAACTTCCCAAGATGCCCACCATTTCTACAGAGATTAGAAATAACTAAGAAAACACCCTACTGTTCTTTGCAGCTGACTTGGGGTATTATTATGTCACTGCAGATTATGTAACATTTGCATATTTACTGAGCCCCCATCAATGCCAGGCACTGGGACAGACCTTGGAAATACAATGGGATACCATAACCCTCTGGTTGACCACTGGTCTCTTTGCTATTGACTGCAAGAAATATTAGATGCTATGAAATGCAAGCATCACCTCCTCTTGCTGCAGAACTTTTGAGGCCTATTGTTTAGAGGACAATAGATATAGAAGCCATGGGGTCAATTTCACACCATCCACCCAAAGGCCCAGTTAATTTCATCAATGAAAGATGACAGATGGTGCCCTCAGTTTGACCAACCCTCTTATGGATGCATGTAGGGAATTATTATGCCTGCTAAGGGGTTGAGAGTTAGGGTCCAGACATTGTGGAAATGATGTTTGGGCCTGGTCCTCGGCCTCTAGGCATTAATCTCCTTGCATTGTCCTGCCTTCCTTGCTATCAGATCGTTCCCAAGGGAAGTTCAAAGGAATACCTAAACAATGAACCTAACAGGATGTTTACTGTTGTAAA
>PVKU01016573.1:0-14138 GCA_004027475.1 Anoura caudifer | reverse complement strand
CAAGAATAGTGTGGGAAAAGTAGAAGCTAAAGAACTTATGACACATGGACAAGAACTAAAGGGGGGAATGTGGGTGGGAGGGGGTGTGAAGGGTGGAGGGGAATGATGGGGGAGAAATGGGACAACTGTAATAACATAATCAATAAAATATATTTTAAAAAGAAAAGAAAACTTGAAATATTAAGGCAATTAAACTTTTAAATTTTATTTAATTAGTCACATTTATTTAAATTGCCATATATCACCAGTGGTTATTGCATTGGACAGCTTAGTTCTTGGTTGAATCTGTCCTGTTTATTTGGATCAGAGTTTGCCAAAGAGTAGGAGAAGATGCATATGGAGAGGCTGTTAGCAGAAAACACTACCAAACACATGTGAAAGAGCCCTCATGACAGATAAATCTAGGAGCAAGCTCCATGGCAGCATAAAACACCTTCAGCACCTCAAATCTTCTCAAGCATCTGCTGCACCCACAAAAACTTTGTGCAAATGATGTTTTCACAGAAGTTCAATGAAAGGGGTAAACTAGTGAAATGGAGTGATGCAGAACAGGTATTGCAAAGTCATAATAGTAGAACAGTCAGTGTAATCCTGATAATATCTGGGTGAAACGTTCATCTCCATCCCCATTACTGAGAAACCCCACTTTGGTAAGTGGTCAAAAGAAACAGCAGAGTAGACATAGTGTTAGGATTGGACTTCCCTGTCTTCCATAGGCAAAAGAAGGTGAGCATGTCACCAGGCTTTTAAATAATGGGTGGAGGGAGCCCTCAACTTCCTAACCATTAGACTGTATGAAGATTGTTTGGGCCCTTTAGGCAAGGTGGTTCTTCAGAATGTGCAAAAAACCTTAGAAATTTAGACAAATAGTGAGCCTAATAATCACTCCTCATCATCCACCCCAAAGGCATGGAGTGATAACATAAGCTTCTTTCCATTTATTATTTCATAAGGCCAATCTTCATAAGCCATATGACAAGAATATTACATCCATCTTGTACACCCCAGGCCAGAGTTCGAGGGGCAGAACTCCACTTTGGGAAAACTCTAGTGCCTCTGCCACATGTGGCGTACCAGCCAGGGCCCAGAGTGCAGTATCTACCAGCAAGGAAAGTGTGTAGTGTTGACCTTGTTTCTGCTTTGGGCGTGGTAGGAATCAGAAGCCACTCCAGGGAATATCTCAGGAGACTGACTCAGGCTGATGATGGGAAGAAACAAAGAGAGATGGAGTCAAGGCAGAAAAACACAAGAGGAGACATCTCGCACCTATCCATCTCATCCCAATCAAAATGTACCAATGGGGCCTCCTGAAGCAGTTCTAACCACAATTGTTACTACCTGGCTCAAAGGACCCTAACAGCTACCTGCAGCCACAAGGTAAAGGCTAAAATCCTATGGTTAGCAATCAAGGCCCAGGCTCACTAGGTCAGAGTTTACCTACTTTATAGTACATATGCCTTGTCTATCCCAGACAAAATGATCCTTTTACTTCTCCCACACATCAGGCTGATTAGGGCCTCTACACCGTCTTTTTATCAGCTACTCCTACCACCTACTTCACCCTAACCGTATCCTTCCTTTTTCCAACCACTTCTTTAATACCCAGCTAATATTGTCCCCTTCTGGAAGACTTCAACTAACCAATTCAGAGGGAGCTCTCCCTTCTATTAGCACAACTAGATTTCTTAAGTAGTTTCTTCCTTTGTTATTAAACCTTTTAAATGGATAATGTGGCCTACTAGATGGAGCCCAATGCAGAAATGGAATGTGTTTTTATCATCTCTGAAGTTCCCATAGCACCTAACCTAGAGCCAGGCACAGTAATTACTCAGTGTACTTTAGTTCATTTCAACAAACATTCTGAGTATTAACTCTGGGCTAGGAAGCTTGCCAAGTGTTCCTATTGAAGTTGATAGAAATGACTGAGAGGGGCCTGTACTTTATTAGTACAGTAATCCCATCTTCAGACACAGCTGAACCAGCCCCCAGTTCCTCTGACTCTTCAAGCCTGGGGAATCTCCCTTTGCTGAACGAGACTATCCCCTGTATTAGACCTGACTCTTTTCTTTATCACAACCTCACTCCCCATTACCTTCTTGCATATCTCAGTAATCTGAAAGCATTCAAGGAGGACAGATATAATCTATGCCCAAATATACTTCAACTCCTACTACTGAACAAACTCAAATATACAATAAGCAATCAATAAGAAAATCAAAAGTAGCAACAGACATGGACAATAGCATGGGGATTGCCTGAGGGAGATGGGGGGCTGGGTGGAAAGGAACAAAAACAGGAAAAACTGGGACAACTGTAATAGCATAAATAATAAAATATAATTTTTTAAAAGTGGCAACAGAAAAAATAGATTTTTTATCTTATTTTTTAAAAATATTTTATTGATTATACTATTACAGTTGTCCCATTTCTCCCCCATCATTCCCCTCCACCCTGCACACCCCCTCCCACCCACATTCCCCCCTTTAGTTCATGTCCATGTGTCATAAGTTCTTTAGCTTCTACTTTTCCCACACTATTCTTGCCTTCCCCCTATTTTCTACCTACCGTATATGCTACTTGTTCTATGTACCTTTTCTTCCTCTCTCCTCCTCCCACTCCCCTGTTGCTAACTCTCCATGTGATCTCCATTTCTGTGTTTCTGTTCCTGCTCTGTTTGCTTAGTCTGCTTTTGTTTTAGGTGTGGTTGTTAATATCTGTGAGTTTGCTGTCTTTTTACTGTCCTATTTTTTATCTTCTTTTTCTTAGATAAGTCCCTTTAACATTTCATATAATAAGGGCTCGTTAATGATGAACTCCTTTAACTTGACTTTATCTGAGAAGCACTTTATCTTCCCTTCCATGCTAAATGACAGATTTGCTGGATAGAGTAATCTTGGATGTAGGTCCTTGACTTTCATGACTTGACTTTCCTCTTTCCAGCCCCTTCTTGCCTGCAAGGTCTCTTTTGAGAAATCAGCTGACAGTCTGATGGGAACTCCTTTATAGGTGACCCTGCCTTTATCCCTTGCTGCTTCTAGAATTCTCTCCTTCATTTGAATCTTGGCTAATGTAATTATGATGTGCCTTGGTGTGTTCCTCTTTGGGTCCACCTTCTTTGGGACTCTCTGAGCTTCCTGGACTTCCTGGAAGTCTATTTCCTTTGCCAGATTGGGGGAGTTCTCCTTTCTTATTTGTTCAAATAAGTTTTCCACTTGTTGCTCTTCTTCTTCCCCTTGTGGTACCCCTATAATTCGGATGTTGGGATGTTTAAAGATGTCCTGGAGGTTCCTAAACCCCTCCTCATTTTTTTGAATTCTTGTTTCTTCGTTCTTTTGTTTGGCTGTTTCTTTCTTCCTTGTGGTCCACTCCATTGATTAGAGACCCAGTTTTCCTCCCATCACTATTGGTTCCCTGTGCATTTTCCTTCATTTCATTTATTCAGTCTCCATTTGTTCATCTAATTTGCGGCCAAAATCAATCAATTCTGTGAGCATCCTGATCACCAGTGCTTTGAACTGTGCATCTGATTGGTTGGCTATCTCTTGGTTGCTTAGATGAATTGGCTCTGCTTTCATCTGTTCTCCCGTTTGAGCCATTTTTGTGGGGGGCAGGTGTGGTCACACCTGTTACATAGCAAAGGGGCGGAGCCTTAGGTGTTCACCAGGGCGGGGGTGCCCAGTGGCTGGGTTGTGACGCTGTATGTGGGGGAGGGGTCCAAGACGGAACAATGGTGCTTGCTCCGCTCTCTCGGATTCCAGTCCCTTACACCGCTTCCCCCAAGCAAATTGGGCCCTTCTGGTGCTGATTTCTGTGTGGGTGGACTTGTGTGCGTTCTAGGACCTTGTGGGGTCTCTCCAATGAACTCTGCTGTGAGGCTGGGAGTCTCTGCTGGCACCTCAACCCCCAAAAGTGTTTTCAATCGGTGTTTTTAGGCTTTATTTCCTGGTGCTGGGGCCCTGGGTTGAGAGGTCTGTCATGCTCCTCATTTTCACCTGGATTATCTGCACACGATAGTGGGACCACCTGGTCAGCCAGCCACCTTGCGCAGCCTCACTGGGTCTGCCCGTTTTCACCTGGTGCCTGCTGTCCGCTAGCTGCTGCCTGTATGCCTAGGATCTGTCAGCTGCTGCCTGCACACCCGCCTGGGTCCGCCAACCTCCACTTTTCCCTGCCGTGACTCCACCCCTCTTACCGGTCTGGATGAATGGTTGTCGGACTTCCGTACAGTTCAATTTTCATCAGTTGTGGTTGTTTCCTTGTTTCTAAATCTTTGTTGTCCTTAATTTTGGTTGTGCGAGGAGGCACAGTGTGTTCACCTATGCCTCCGTCTTGACAGAAAAAAAAAGATGGTTTTTAATTGATGTTCCAAAATGAAGACATTCATAAATATTGCTGCACTGAATAACAGCTTACAAAATACCTAAAACAACCAGGAAGAAAGGTAATTCAAGAAAAAAATGCCAAAATTGTTATCATAATGGATACATTTAACACACTTCTTTCGATCTTTAATAGATTAAGCAGACAAGGATATATAGAACTTGACTACTATCGATAATTAATAAATTTGGTTTAATAGATATATTAAACACTATATCTCATAAATACTGAATATACATTCTGGTCAAAAAGTCATAAAAACAGTCTCAACAAAACTGAGTGGGACTTTCATTGCCTATATTCTTTAACCATAATATTGTAAGAACAGAAAGAAAGATCAAAAGTTTAAATAAAAATTTCAATCATCCGGAATTTTTTACAAAGTCACTATCTAAGTAATTGTAGGTCAAAGGAGGAAATCAAAACCACAAATAAGCAAAAAGAAACATTGACCATCATGCTACACACTAACGCACATGGAATGGACCATGGAAAACTTCCTTAGAACACAGAGAAGAATCAGTTCCAGGACACAGAAAGCTGGGAAGAGTATTACATCTAGCAACAACAACAGCAACAGCCAGATAAACTACAAAACTGTATCTTTTTCTGTACCTATCAGAGATCTGAGGGCAATCAAAAAAGCATACAATCTGAGGAAAAACAGGTGTCACCAGTGAGAGATGGAATATGAACACAGGTTCACCTGTGGCAGAGCACATAAGAAAAGATACTGGGTGCCCCAGAAGTGGGTAAAAAATGCACATAAAAATTTTAAACAAATTGCTAAAGGTAAAGTACGGGCTTTGTGAGTGCACGGGACTCTGAAAGTCACAGACTCAAAGGAAACTCACACTTCTCACATGCTTTTCTCCACAGAACTTCACCAAGTTCTCACAAGAAAGACTGGCCCTCTAACCTGGGAGCTCCTTCAGTGGTCCTGACCCTATTCCTCTCCCAGAGCCATACTCGTCCTTTGGTGGGTCTTGGGCAGAAGAGAGTATTATGCCCTCCCACTGTGGTAGAATACTTCTAAAGATCTGGGACTAGATTATTTCCTGACCCTCCCAAAGGGCAACAGAGTTTTCAGCCTGTCCAAGACGGAGGCTGTACCAGGACAATGCAGGATCCTCACTGGTGAACAAGTGTGAGTACCAGGCAACAGAAGGTTCTGCTGGGGCCAAGCAAGAGTGAATCGAGAAAATCACTCTGAGGGGTGAGCACCCTGGGCAGTCTCAAAGCTGGCAGATAGAGCAGGAATATTTTTTAAAAATTTCTGGAAACTCAGCCTCTACCCTAAGCAAAATGTTTTGAAGCTGGAGGCACACTAAAAGCAAACATAAAAATAAAATGTAATGCAGAAGCCCCAAGCTGGGGAGCTGCACCTGCATTTGTGATATTCGAAAAACAAAAAACAAACAAACAAAACAACCAAAAACCACCCAGAGGACCAGCAGATGTGGACATGTCATTTATCACTCACATTACAGGGGAGTGCTCAATGGCAGTGGGTCGCAAGAGAGACCGCACCCACCTCCGGCCTTGGTGCTACTTACAGAGTTAGGGAGTGAGTAGGGGCTGTGGGCAGTGGAGGGAGCAGCAGCTGCATTTGAAGAGTCTACACTTTTGTGATAAACACAGGAGTCTTGAGACACAAGGACCTTGAGAGAGTTGGGACATCCAAGTACAGACCATTTTCTTCATTCCTTATGGCTGCAGGCCAGGCAGCCATCTGTGTTCTGAGGCTGTGGAGGGGCATGTCCTGAGTTACCCCACACAAAACAAAACAAAACAAAAACCCCTCAAATCTAGATTCTAAATAAATTGACTCAATTCTCTACAGTAATGGCTTAGGGGAAGAATTGTGCATGCTTCCAGAAAAAAATCCTAGTTACATCATGACCTAACACACTATATTGCACATAAGGTAAGTATGCAACAAGAACTGCAGCACACACAAAAAATGGCGAGAAAAAGCACTGTTAAGAGGCAAAGCAACTATCTGAAACAAAATCAGGGAAAACCCAGATATTGGAATGATCTGACAGGGAATTTAATATATTTATGATAAATAAGTTAAAGACTTCAGTGAAAAAAATAAATGACATGTATGAACATATGGAAAAGTTTAGCAGAAATATGGAAGCCTAAGAAAGAACCAACCAGAAATTCCAGAAATAAAAAAAATAGAGTAAAAGAGCTGAACAGTGCCTTTGATAGGATCATTGCAGATTCAACACAGCCAATAAAAGAACTGGGAACTTGAGGGTAGGGTAATATAAGTTACTCAAAGTAAAACACAAAGAGAAAAAGTGTGTATAACAACCGGGAACAGAGTACACAGCAGCTGTGAGATAATATCAAATGGTCTAACATATGTGTAATAATTAGATTCCCAGAAGGAGGAAATACAATTAAAGGAACAGAAGAAACATTTAAAGATAGGTTAAAAAAATGAAGATAGGTTGGCCAAGAATTGTCAGAAAACAATGAAAAACATAAATTAGAGATTAAAAAAAAAGCTCAGAACTCACAAACAGGGTAAACACCTCCCCCAAGAAATCATACTTATATGCATTACATTCATATTGCTGAAAACCAAAGACATAATCTTGAAGGCAAAAAAAAAAAAAGAAACACATTACACACAGAGAGGCAAAGGATAAGAAATATGGCAAGTTCAGAACTATGTAACTCAGAAGACAAGGCAGTGAGATCTTCAAAGGATTAAAAGAAAAAAGCTGTCAACAAAAATTTAAGACTCAGTGAAACAAGAAAAATATATAGCTTTCAAAAAAATTATTTTTTAGAAGAGTTTTAGGATCACTGAAAATTTGAGCAGAAAAGCCCAGAGAATTCCCAGATTCCCCTGCCTTTACACATGTACAACTGCCCCCACTGCTGACATCTTGCACCACAGTGGTGCCTGTGCTACAATTGAACCTAAATAGATCCATTAGTATCATCCAAAGGCTACAGATTACTCTAGGGTTCACTCTTGGTGTTGTATATTTTATGTGTTTGGACAGATATATAATGGCATGTATCCACCCTTATAGTATCATACTGACTAGGTTCACCACTCTAAAAACTCTCTGTGCTCAGCACCTTTCCTCCCGCCAACCCCTAATCTTTTTTTACTGTCTCCATGGTTTTGATTTTCCCAAAATTTCATGTGGTTGGAGTCACACATTATGTAGCCTTTTAAGATTGACTTCTTTCACTTACAAATATGCTTTTAAGGTTCATTCCTCCATGTTTTTTCATGGCTTGATAGCTCATTTCTTCTTAATGCTGAATTATAGTCCATTGTCTGGATGTACCACAGGTTATCTGATTTACTTACTGAAAGATATCTCAGTTGCTTTCAAGTTTCAGCAATTATGAATAAAGTCACTATAAACATATGTGAGCAGGTTTTTATGTGGATTTATTTAGATTCATTTGGGAAAATACTGAAGAATGTGGTTGCTGGATAATATGGAAAGACTACGTCTAGTTTTGTAAGAAATTGAGGAACTATCTTCCAAGGTGGCTGTACAGTCATTACTGACACAATTTGATTAATATATATTTGTTACTATTTTCCAATTTTTGCTTGTGTCCTTTGTTCCTATTTTTGTCTTTCACTTTTTTGCCTTTTGAGATTTTAAGAATTTCATATAATTACATTTTCTCTCCTTTCTTAGCACTAATTATACTTTTGTTTACAGCTGTACTGAGGTATAATTGATCTATTACCTTTATAAACACTTTTTTAGTAGTTGCCCTAGAGTTTGCAAAATATGTTTATAACTAATAAAGTCAACTTTTAAATAACACCATGCCACGTCACAGTAAGGTACTTTTTCCCCTCTGGCTTCAAGATTTTTTTCTTTATCTTTGATTTGCTGTGCTTGAGTATATGACTAGTCATAGTTTTGGTTATTTATCTTGTTTGTCATTCTCTGGGCTTCCTGGATTTGTGGTTTGGTGTTTGACATTAATTTGAGCAAATTCTCAGTCATCAATCCTTTATATATATATATATTGATCATAGTTGTTTTAAATTTATGTTCTGGTAGTTCCAACATCTTTGCCATATCGAGGGTCTAATTCTGATGCTTGCTGTATCTATTCAAATTGTTTTTCCTTTTGGTACACCTGTTGAAAGGAAGCAATGAACTGAGTTAAAGGAACTCTGGTGAGTAGGCAGTTAGTAATGTAGCAGCAAGGCATGGAGAGAGAGGAAGCATTTACAGTCCCATGGCTGGTCTCAGCTCTTCTGGTGAGCCTGTGCCCCTGGGCTGTCAACTTCACCAAGAATCTCAGTTTCCTCCACCCCTGCAGTGGAAGAGGCTCGGGGGCTGGAGTTTGGTATCTCTCTGCCCACAGATAGGTTAGGAGAAACTATTTTTATCAGCGTGTAAAATGCTAAGAGCAGGCCTTGTTAAGGACAGAATCCTCTAGCCTAATTCAAAATGGTTTCTTTTCCTCTATACCTGCTGGATGCATGAGAGGATTCTTCTGTGATCCTCACTGTGGGAATTGGTAGAGTTCCTGAAGGTAAAACTCATAAAAGTATGGGAGCCTTCTGATGAGTGGGGGATCATCCCCTGGAGACTTTATCTCCCAAGCTTGCCCTTCCTGAGTATCCAGCAATTTGACAGTTGGCAGTTTATCATTTCCGTGGAGGTGGGTTTCTGCTCCAGTAAGTTATGACTCTGCCTCTCCAATTTATGAGGAAGGGTTTTGCTCTGTGACCTCACTTCTCTGATGGATCAAAAAAGACTTATTGATTTCTCAGTCTGTTCAACTTTTTTCAGCTTGTTGTTCGGATGCAATGACAACTTCTAAGCACCTTGTATGTTCAACTAGAAACCAAAAGTCTGAAATATATTATCAGATAAATAAAAGCTGATCACTCACTGTACACAGATTTGCCCCACAAAAACTTGGACCTACAGAAAGAAATAAAGGTGTCTGGAAAAGGATAAATTAAAATAAATATAAAAGATTTTTTCATATTTTAATTACCTAAAAGATAATTAAAACAAATACAGTAGCCAAGTATTATAAATTTACAGCATATGATAAAGTAAAATTCATAACTATAGCACAAAGTTGAGAGGAAGAAACAGAGTATTATTATAAGGTTCTTAGGCTATACATTAAGTTGCAGTACAGTTTTATTTGAAGAATGATAGTGATTAATTAAAGGAGTACATTGAAACCTCTAGGACAACCACTAAAATTTGTTTAAAAGTGGCAGAAATAATAAGCCAATAATGGAGGTAAAACAGAATAATAAAATTTGCCAATCCAAAGCAGGCAGAAAAAGAGAAAAAAAAGGAACAGATGGAACAAATAGGATGAACTAAAAAAAAAAGGTAGATTTTAAACCAATTATATCATAATTATATTAAATATAAATTGTCTAAACACACTAATTAAAAGACAAAGTTTGTCAAATTGGATGAAGAAGGAAGACAATTATATACTGTCTATAAGAAACCCACTTTAATGTAAAGGCAGGTTAAAAGTAAAATGGTGTCAAGAGAATGGAAGATAAGCCACAGACTGGGAAAAAATATTCTCAAAATATAAGTGTGATAAAAGACTGTTATCCAAAATATACAAACAACTCAGTTAAAAAATGGGCAAAGTGTTTGAACAGACACCTTATCAAAGATATATAGAAGGCAACTAAGCATATAAAAAGATGCTCAGCATCATATGTCATTAGGAAATCATAAATTTAAAAAATGAGATATAGTACACTTCTCTTAGAATGTTGAAAAAACAAAACACAAATACCACTGAATGTTAGTGAGTCCTAATGCAACAGAAACTCCCATTCATTGATGGTGGAAGTAAAAAATGCAACAGTTACTTTGGGAGATTGTTTGGCAGTTTCTTACAAAGCTAAACATAGCTTTACCATATGATCCAGATATTGTGCTTCTCGGTACCTACTGAAATAAACTGAAAACTTCTGTCCACCCAAAACCCTGCATGCAGATGTTGATAGCAGCTTTATGCGCAATTGCCAAAACTCGAAAGCAACCAATATGTCCTTCAGTAGGTAAATGGGAAAGCAAACTGTAGTATATCCATATAATTAAATATTGTTCAGTGATATAAAGAAATGAGCTATCAAACCATGAGAATACATGGTGGAATAAATTGTAGATGCATATTGCTCAGTGAAAGAAGTCAATGAGAAAAGACTACATAATGTATGACTCCCAACCACATGACATTCTGGGAAAGGCAAAACTATGGAGACCGTCAAAAGGTCAATGGTGGCCAGGAGTTCAAGGAGTGGAGAGGAATTAATAAACAGCTGGAGTACAGAGAATTTTTAGGTCTGTGAAACTATTCAATATGGCAAAGTAACAGTGGATACATGTCATTATATATTTGTCAAAACCCACAGAACTGTATAAGACAAGGAGTGAACCTTATTGTAAACTATGGATATTAGTTAATAATGTATCAATGTTTGTTCATGAACTGCAACAAAAGTATCATACTGACACAAGATTTTAATAGCAGAAACTGTGTGTTGGAAGTGGGGAGGCAAATGGTAAAACACTGTATTTCCTGCTCAGATTTTCTGTAAAACTAAAACTTCTCTTTAAAAAAGTACATTAATTTTTAGAAAGTAAAATAATGGAAAATGACATACCATTAAAACATAAATCAGAAGGAAGCTGGAGTGGCTACATTAGTATCAGATACAATAGAATTCAGAACAAGAAATATTACCATGTGTAAGAAGGATATTACATGATAATAAAGAGATAAGTTAACCAAGAATACATAACAATCCTAATTGTGTATCTACCTAACAAAAGTTTTGAAACACCTGAAGCAAAATCGACAGAACCAAGTAGAAACAGAAAGATCCAAAATTAGACTTCAACATTCCTCAATAATTGATAAAACAAATAGAAAATAAGGATACAGAAAATCTAAGCAATTGACCTGGATGACATTTATAGCACATTCAACATGACCACAAAAAAATACACATTCTTTTCAAATGTACATGAAACATTTACCAGTATACCATATTCTTTGCCATAAAGCAAAATCAAGCAAATTTAAAAGTAAAATCATAAGAACTATGTTCTCTGACCACACAGAATAAAATTAAAAGAAAAAAAATGGAAAGATATCTGGAAAACCCCCAAATATTTGCTAATTAAGCAACATGCTCCTAAATAACTCATGCATCAATGTGGAAGTCATAAAGGAAATCAGAAAATATTTTGAATTGAATTTAAATGAACATGTAACATATCCAAAGTTATGATGACCTTGACCTATTCATCAAGCTTTATACCACCAGCAACAAGTCATGTTGATGCTATGTGCTTCTAAAATTATGCAACAAGAAGGGCACATTACTTTCTAAAAGCAGTAACTTCAGCCTTACCATAGGGAAACATCAGACAAACCTAAGTTGGTGGCCCTTACATAAAATATATGACTCTTTAATACAGTACTCTTTAATAAAAAATACAGTACTCTTTAATAAAAATTGTTAATGCCACTGAAAACAGGAAGGAATAAATGAAAAAGACATGATAACTAAATGCACTGTGTATCCTGGGTTGGATCCTGGAACAGAGAAAGGACATTAGTAGAAAGGTTGCTGAAATCTGAGTAAGACCCAGGTCTTAAGGTAATAATATATCAATGTTAATTTCTTAGTTTTAAAAAATATAGCATGGAGTAGAAAAAATAAAAGAGAAAAAAGGAAAAATAAAAAAATAAAAAATATATAGCATGGTTGTATAAGTTGTTACCATTAGCAGAAGGTGGGTGAGATATATATGTGCAAACTCTCTGTACTCTCTTTGCAACTGTTATATAAATCTAAAATGATCCCAATTTGAAAGTCTTGTTAAAATTCTTGCATGATACAGCCAAAGCGGAGCTAGCAAGGAAATGTATGTCATTAAATGCTTATATTAGAAGAAAAGTATCCAGTCAATAGATTAACCTTCCACCATAAGAATACAGAAAGAGTACCAAATTAAGTGCAAAGCAAGGAGAAAGAAAGTTTTTGGTACAGGCAAAAATTAATGAACTGGACACAGAGAAACAATACAGAAAACCCCGTAAAAGCAAGTTAATTATTAGAAAAGATCAGTAAAACACAAATTTTTAGTTAGACAATAATTACCTGTTATCAAGGATGAAAGAAGGGTTATCACTACAGACCACTCAGAAATTAATAAATTCAACTTGAAAAAAATGAAAAAATTCCTTAAGAGATACAAACTGTCAAAAGTACATTCAACAAGTAAGTAACTTAAATAATCCTACTTATTAAAGTATATAACAACAAAGAAAACTCAGGGCACAACTGGGTTCATTAGTGGATTCTATCAAAATCTAAGAAAGAGAGGACTTCTGGCCAAGATGGAGGCATAGGTGGATACACTGTGCCTCTTCGCACAACCAAAATTAAGGACAGCAGAGATTTAGAAACAAGAAAACAACCAGAACTAACAGAAAGTTGAACTGTACGGAAGTTCAACAACCATTCATCCAGACTGGTAAGAGGGGTGGAATCGCGGCAGGAAAAAGTGGAGGTTGGTGGACCCGGGTGCGCAGGAGCCCCAGGTGTGCAGGCAGTGGCTAGTAGACCCTGGCTGCGGGGTGGCAATGGGCAGACCCAGTGAGGCCATGCAAGGCAACTGGCTGACCAAGTGGTCCCACATTTGTGTGCAGATAATTCAGGCAAAAACAGGGAGCGAGACAGATCTCTCAACCCAGGTCCCCAGCACAGGGAAATAAAACCTAAAAACACCAACTGAAAACACCTGTGGGGGTTGAGGTGCCAGGAGAGACTCCCAGCCCCACAGGAGAGTTTGTTGGAGAGACTCACAGGGTCCTAGAACACACACAAGCCCACTCACACAGAAATCAGCACCAGAAGGGCCCAATTTGCTTGTGGAAGTGGCAGAAGGGACTGAAATATGAGAGAGAGTGGAGCAAGCGCCATTGTTCCCTCTTGGACCCCTCCCCAACATACAGTGTCAAAATCCAGCCACTGGGCTCCCCCACCCTGGTGAACACCTAAGGATCTGCCCCTCGCTATGTAACAGGTGCGACCAGACCCCCCCCAAAAAAAAAAAGGCTCAAATGGGAGAACAGATCAAAGCCCCAGAGCCAATTCATCTAAATGACCAAGAGATAGCCAACCTATCAGATGCACAGCTCAAAGCCTTGGTGATCAGGATGCTCACAGAATTGTTTGATTTTGCTCACAAATAAGATGAACAAATGAAGGCTAAATAAGTGAAATGAAGGAAAACTCACAGGGAACCAATAGTGATGGGAGCAAAACTGGGTCTCTAATCAATGGAGTGGACCAGAAGGAAGAAAGAAACAACCAAACAGAAAAGAAGGAAGAAACAAGAATTCAAAAAAATGAGGAGTGGCTTAGGAACCTCCAGGACATCTTTAAACATTCCAACATCCGAATTATAGGGGTACCACAAGAGGAAGAGGAAGAGCAACAAGTGGAAAACTTATTTGAACAAATAAGAAAGGAGAACTCCCCCAATCTGGCAAAGGAAATAGACTTCCAGGAAGTCCAGGAAGCTCAGAGAGTCTCAAAGAAGGTGGACCCAAGGAGGAACACACCAAGGCACATCATAATTACATTAGCCAAGATTCAAATGAAGGAGAGAATTCTAGAAGCAGCAAGGGATAAGGGGACAGTCACCTACAAAGGAGTTCCCATCAGACTGTCAGCT
>PVKU01016572.1:0-14145 GCA_004027475.1 Anoura caudifer | reverse complement strand
CCCCCTTTAGTTCATGTCCATGTGTCATAAGTTCTTTAGCTTCTACATTTCCCATGCTATTCTTGCCCTCCCCCTGTCTATTTTCTACCCACCATCTATGCTACTTATTCTCTGTACCTTTTCCCCCTCTCTCCTCCTCCCACTCCCCTGTTGCTAACCCTCCATGTGATCTCCATTTCTGTGTTTCTGCTCCTGTTTTAGTGTTTGCTTAGTTTGCTTTTGTTTTAGGTGTAATTGTTAATATCTGTGAGTTTGCTGTCTTTTTACTGTCCTATTTTTTATCTTCTTTTTCTTAGATAAGCCCCTTTAACATTTTGTAGAATAAGGGCTTGGTGATGATGAACTCCTTGAACTTGACCTTATCTGAGAAGCGCTTTATCTGCCCTTCCATTCTAAACAAAAGCTTTGCTGGATAGAGCAACCTTGGATGTAGGTCCTTGCCTTTCATGAGTTGGAATATTTCTTCCCAGCCCCTTCTTGCCTGTAAGGTCTCTTTTGAGAAATCAGCTGACAGTCTGATGGGACCTCCTTTGTAGGTGATTGTGCCCTTATCCCTTGCTGCTTCTAGAATTCTCTCCTTCATTTGAATCTTGGCTAATGGAATTATGATGTACTACGGTGTGTTCCGTCTTGGGTCTAACTTCTTTGGGACTCTCTGAGCTTCCTGGACTTCTTGGAAGTCTATTTCCTTTGCCAGATTGGGGAAGTTACCCTTTATTGTTTGTTCAAATAAGTTTTCCACTTGTTTGGTTGGAAAACTTACTCTTCCCCTTCTGGTACCCCTATAATTTGGATGTTGGGACGTTTAAAGATGTCCTGGAGGTTCCTAAGCCTGTCCTCATTTTTTTGAATTCTTGTTTCTTCATTCTTTTCTGTTTGGTTGTTTCTTTCTTCCTTCTGGTCCACTCCATTGATTTGAGTCTCAGTTTTCCTCTCATCACTATTGGTTCCCTGTGCATTTTTCCTCATTTCACTTATTGTAGCCTCCATTTGTTCATCTAATTTGCGACCAAATTCAACCAATTCTGTGAGCTTCCTAATCACCAGTGCTTTGAACTGTGCATCTGATAGGTTGGCTATCTCTTGGTTGCTTAGATGTATTAGCTCTGGGGCTTTGATCTGTTCTCCCATTTGAGCCATCCTTGTTTTTTTTTTTTGTTTGTTTGTTTGTTTGTATTTTTTTGTCTGGTTGCAGCTGTTACCTAGTGAGAGGTGGAGCCTTAGGCGTTATCGCCAGGGTAGGGTAACCCAGTCGCTGGGTTGTGATGCTGGATGTGGGGGCAGGGTCTGAGAGGGAACAATGGCACTTGCTCCGCTCTCTCTTGGATTCCAGTCCCTTCCACCCCTTTCCCCAAGCAAATTGGGCCCTTCTGCCGATGATTTCTGTGTGGGCGGGCTTGTGCACATTCTAGGACCATGTGGGTCTCTCCAACGAACTCTCCCGTGAGGCTGGGATTCTCTCCCGGCACCCCAACCCCAACAAGTGTTCTCAATTGGTGCTTTTTAGGCTTTACATCCCAGCGCTGGGGCCCTGCACTGCGCAGTCTGTCTTGCTGCCCATTTTCACCTGGTTTATCTGTGCGCAAACAGTTTATCTGCATGCAAATGTGTGACTGCAGTCAGCCGCCTTGTGCGCCTCACTTGATCTGCTCATTGCCTCCCTGCACACGGTAACTGCCACCTGTGGGCCCGGAACCACCAGCTACTGCTTCTTCCTGCCTCGACCCCTCTCCTCCAGCCGATGACTCCACCCCTCTTAATGGTCTGGGTGAATCGTTGTCGGACTTCTGTATAATTCAATCCTCTATCTGTCTGGTTGGGGTTTTTTTGGTTCTATATTTTTGTTGTCCTTAATCTTGGTGGTGAGAGGAGGCACAGTGTGTCCACCTATGCTTCCATCTTGGCCAGAAGTCTGAAAATATAAGTATTTGTTGGGCATAAGGACAGCTGTTCCAAATGCATTGTCTTTTTATGTGATAATAAGTGTAATGTTACCTGTTAGTTTAAAAAAATCCATATACATCTACTGCTTCAAGGAAAATTTGTGATGCAAATAATGAATGAGAAATTAATTGCTTTTAAAAACATGTCCCATGAAGAACATATTTTGAAATGGGATATTTGGAAATGTTCATCATTAGGTGATTTTGTTGTTTAAAATAATAGAGGTATGGCACCCATAAAAACTCTCAAAAATATACATTTTTAAAACATAAAAAAATCTTCTAAGCGGTTTAAAAATCCTCCAAACAAGAGTCCCAGTAGTTTATTTACTCATTTGTGAAAAATATAAAAAATTCAACAACTTTGAATTTATTTAAAAACAATTTCTGGAGCAGATGAAAGTTTACTAGACAAATTTTGACTAAACTTTTGCATAATTGGTTCATAGGACTGAAAAATGAGCATTGTAATTTTGTGAGTCAGTCATGTACATTTTCCATCCAGATCTATGTGTATTTGTAGTGTGTTAGTCTGCGAGGGCTGCTGTAACAGAATACCTCAGACCGGGTGGCTCAAACACCAGCAATTTATTTTCACACAGTTTTGGAAACTGGAAGTCCAAGATGAAGGTGCTGGCAGGGTTGGTTTCTGGTGAGGCCACTCTCCTTGGCTTGCAGATGGCCACTTCCTGTCTGTGTTCTCACCTGGCTGTTTCTCCCTGTGTGTGCATCCTTAGTATCTCTTTCTTTTGTTGTAGGAACACAAGTTCAATCAAATTAAGACTGCATCCTTCTGACCTTGTTTAACCTTATTTACTTCCTTAAAGGCCCTATTTCCAAATACAGCCACACAGAGGGTTAGGGCTTCAACATGAATTTTGTATAAACACAATTCAGGCTATAACAGTGAGTTATCTTTTTTTACCTCTTTCTGACTGTTTTTTACACTCATAAAACCAAATATCAAAATAAACTGGACTTAGAATTAAATCTTTAACCCTCCCTCTCACAAAATGTTGAGAAAACATTTTCTGAATGAAATAAAACATCACTGTCATTAAATTTATTTTTTGAGTGAGAGCAAATGGTTTTTTGATCATTAAGAAATAAAATGTTTTAAAAATGTTGCTTATTTTACCTTTAATTCATCTTGTTGCTTTATAAATTTTGTGTATATTTTATAATGTACTTAATATATTAGCCCACCGTTATTGGTGGAAGTGAATACCCATAAAGCTTGAAGCCCACCACTATAGAAGTGAATGTCACACTTAGGCCAAAAGAACACTTCTAGAACTGACTACAATATTTATTATTGTTAATCGTATTTATTGTGACATTAATCACATTTATGGGGATATTTTGTTTAATCATAGAGAGCACCTGTGACAAGATGCTTTCATCAGCAACTTGGAGGAAATAAAGTATTTATTAAATATTCATGTATTTATTGACTTATACAGAGCAACATATAATTTAAATGTATGCCTATTCGGCTCTGTCTAAAGATGCTAACTCCACACAATCTCCTTAGTTAATTTCTGAAAATTCTGTAAATTAGTAGTATAAATTTTCATGTTGTATTCACAGAACTATAACTTATGATAATCACTCTGCTTATCACAAGCTTGGTAGTCCTATACATTTGTATAAATAAAGGAATTTCATATCATGAAATTGTTACGATATTCGGTACACGTCTATGCCATTCGCAGCCAGCATGTTTTCACTCCATTTCTGGGGACGGTGTCTACTTGCCTTCTTTCCCTAGGATACCATTCCTCTTCCACTCATCATCTGTGTGTTCTGCTCTTCTAGAGCTGAAGCAATGATCGGGGGTAAGACAATCAGTGCATTTCATTTCCCTGCCCACATTTTAGGAGTAGGCATCTGACAGAAGTCAGGCCAATAAGGCCAATGCGGTCCTATTCCAAGATTTTTGTTCCACTCATTAGGAAAACCGCCTCTCTCTTTCACTGGCCTGGGTACAAGATAATGTGAGTTTGAGGTGCAGGGGGCACCTCCTGAGGCCTGAGATACTGCCAACTCTGCAGAACCAAGAGGTGGAACCCAATAATATATTCAGGGCCTCAAACTGAGCTGAAACTGATTAGCCCCAAACTTTTTAGCTTTGCTGTCTGCTTATTTTTGCTCAAGCCTCTCACACTGGGGTTTTGGTCATAACTGAAAAAAATCCCACTGATTATCAGACCATAAATATAATTTCAGAGTGTTTAAAACAATAAAATAGCTAGCATAAATAAATACAACAGTTCTTTTTGAAACATCAAAGCTTGGAAAAGGCAATGATTTTCTCAAACACTTGCAGAAGGGCAGATGTTCTGTCCATTTTACCAGGCTGCCTCCTCCATTTCCCAGCCTGCTTCAGACACAGGGATGTGTATTATTTAAAGACACCTTTAATACAAGCGATTTGAACTTGACTCATACTAGCCTAAGGCAAGAGGGAACTTACTGGCTGGTGAGGGTACCTGGGGTTGAAGGATGAGCTGCAGGAATTAAGGTCCCAGGAATTTGAATGGGACTATAGTAGGTTTAACAAAAAAATGCTTCCTCCAACCCTGCCAAGAGTTACTCACATCCTGATCTCTGGAACCTTCAATGGTACCTTACACACAAAAGAGTGAATATTGCCTCATATGGCAAAGATGTGAGTAAGCTAAGGATCTTGAGAGGAGAAGCTTATCCTGGATTATCCAGGTGAGTGCTAATTCCAATCACATGCATCCTTATAAGTGAGATGCAGAGGGATATCAGACACGGACAGAGGAGAAGAGACACAGAGAGAAGGCAACATGAAGATAGAGGCAGAGATTGGAGCAGTGCAGCCAAGGACACCAGGGAATACTGGCAGCCACCAGAGTGGGAAGAGGCAAGGAACAGACCCGTCCTCAGGGCCTCCAGAGGGAGCAGTGCCCCGAGGACAGCTTGATTTTAGTCTTCTGGCCTCCAGAACTGAGAGAGAAGAAATTTCTGGTGTTGTAAGCCACCAAGATTGTAATCAATTTTTACCGCAGCCCCTGAAAACAAATACAGGACTCAATGCTGTCATGTCTCTCTCTCTTTCCTTCTTTCTTTCTTATCAGACTTGTTGGGAACCATTCTGCCTGGTTTCAGGAGTTGTAACCCTCCAACCCATGACTAAGGCTGAGTGAATGACATTTCGTCTGCAAGCTACTAAGGAGACAAAGCTTATCTCCCTGGCAGGAGTGCTGCTTCTGCTTCATCCGTAACTGGCCCCAATGCTTGGTCAGTTAGCCAATGACTGGTGAGGTGCCCTCAAGGGAGGGGTTGCCTAGGTCAGGCATGACCACTTGGAAGGCCTTCATGGAAGGACTTGGGGGCTGCAGCAAAGAGGGGGTGAGGGACCCTCACCCCTCAGCTATTCTGACGTAGCCTGAGCCCTCATTCCATCTGGGAGAAGTTTTCCTTATCTCCAGCTTCTGGTTTCAATCCACTTAAGCCTGAAACTATGACCGCAGGCAGTGTAGCCCTGTGCTGGCTAGAGCGGCTCCCTGGGTGATCCAGCATAAGAAAGAATTCGGAAAGTCCTGTGAAACCTGCTTTGCTAAGAGTGCTCTCACTTAAATGATAAGGGTCCGAGGAGGAAATGAGTTTGTCTCCCAAAGTTTTGTAACCCGTTAGATGACAGACCCTGACTTAATTAAACCCTCAGAGTTCTTTGAAATGTTATGTATTGTTTGATCCTTGCCGCCTGACATTGATTGATGAATTTTACCTGTATTCCTGTGTGTTACGAACCTAATAAAAGCCTTTGAGGAAGGGGCTCTTGGTCCTTCTCCTTTGAGAGATTGGCCACCTCTCCTCCCCGAGCAGATCATGTCTTGGTAGTCTTATTCTCATCCATGGCGGATGGGGGGCTCTGTGGGCGGAGCCCCTACACACAGACTCTCAGCTTATCTGCAGTTTTAATTTCTCCATACGGCTGAGAAGATGGCTAGTACAAGTCCCAAAACTGCACTGGACCAACTTTGGAACCCCAGCACGAAGACAGCATGTATTTTCCCAAGGTGTATCTGTCCACCTTAGGGAAGGGTTCTGATCAGTCCTGTTTGCGTCATTGCCCCACCACCCCTTGGACAAAGCATGTTGCCAAGGGAGCGGCCTGCAGTTGGCTCTGCTTGGGCCATGACACCACCCTTACAGCAGGCAGCACACTGATTGATAGCTCCACAAACCACATGGCATGAGAGAGGAAATTTTTCCAAAGGTGGGATACTGGGTGGGCCAAAACAACAAACATACACTGCAAGGGCCAGATTCCTGGGCTCTTTCCCACTTTGACACGCTGTACGGACATGCAGAGATGTGGGCAGAAGAACAACAGACTTGTCCCGGGAGGTAGGACGCAGCGTGTTCCCTCCTCTAATCCAGATGTGGGAGTAAACAACTGCCTTTGGAATTTATGTGGCGATTGGAAAGGCGATGTGTTTGGTCAGAACGATGGGCCCATCTTCCTATAGGTTCCAGTCGGAGTGGAACCGATCTGGGCTGGATGAGAGAGTGCGTCTGTGGCCTCAGATTATTGGTAGGTTGGGGCTCCCCTGAAAGGACCCCAGGGGACAGAGGTTTTCACGGCCAGAGCCAAGGCTGAAGGGAGCCTTTCTTCATTCTGTGGCTGTTTTATCTTCCTCTCTCCCCTCTCCCACTTTAATCTCCCACCCTCCAAAACCCTTCCTTTGTCTTCATTCTCTCTTCTTTTCTCCAGACTCCCACCCTGGGGAGAAGAAGCAGGATGCTAATGCACCAGTCATGGGCTTTGTACAAAGCAGGTGATGCTTTTTTCCTTACTGAAAAGAAAATGCCTTCTCCTGCCTTGTTTTGGTGGAACACTCTGTTATCAGCATAATCACTGACGTTCATCATAAAACCTCACTGTTGGAGATTTTTTCAGGGCCTGGCCTACCCCTTGGGAGTAAATCAGGCACATTTGAGCAATGATAGGGCTTCTTTCAGACCCTCAGGTATTATTTTTAATGCACCAGCAAAACTTAAAAATGGAAGGGAATAAATGCATCTGGTTAAAGGAGCTGACCTGCTCATGAAGGTCATGCAGTAGAAGAATTTGCTTCATTAAGAATGTGTGACCATGGTAGAAAATGCTCATTTTTACTGGCTTTTCACGATAAATAGAAATGCTGCCATTAACCTGCTGAACACCACTCAGAGCGAGCCTACGGGCTTCCGCCCAGACGCCCCCTCCAGCTGTGTCTGCCCCTTGATGTCTCTTCTTTGCCCTCATTAAATTTTTAGTCACTATGACTCCTTCCAAAGAAAGCTGACTCTTTCAAGTTATTGCTTTAAATAGTTGTAATGGATATATGAGGGAGGGAGTTTTAATATCTCTGCAAGGAAGAGACTTATAGTTTCTTTTTTTAATGTGAAGAAGTGGTGCTACTCCAATACGAAGTTTCATTCACATGCACCCAATTGACTCTGTGTTGGGAGTCTCCAAGACCACTCCCAGGTTCCAGAATTTGCTAGGAGGATCCACAGGACTGGACACACAGGTGAGCTTATGACAGTGATTTATTACAGTGAAAAGGTACAAGGCAAGATCAGCAAAAGACAGGGCACGTGGGGCAAAAAACCAGGTGCAAGGTAATTTTTCCAGCCACAAACTGGGACATGTGTGCAATGTTGTCCACCAGGGAAGGTCATCAGAGACTCAATGCCTAGGGTTTTTGTTGGGGGCTGGTTACGTGGGCACTCTCTGCCTAGTATGTACCAGCATTTCAGACACTTAGAAGGAAAGCAAGTGTTCAGCATAAGCAATGTCGTTTGCACAGTTGAGGTGCAGTGAGCTCTTCTCATCACTTCTGGAAATGGTGGGAACTCTCTTGGAATCCAAATTTCCTCGTGCCAGCTATGCACCAACCTTACAATCAGGGCTTTCTGAGGATGGCAGTCTCAGGCCGGCTGTGTTAACACTTTAATCTCCACAATTTGCCAATGGTCATGGTATTTCCTGCATTAAGGAAAACTTGATGTTATAAAACAAAACAGTAAATATAAATTAGGAGATATACCATGAAATCACAAATGTCTGTCATGTCCCTAGCTTTCTTTCAAATGGTCCTGGCTGTTAATGATGGAACAAGGGATTTCTCCTTGAGTCAAAAGCTAAGAACTATGGTTGGACATGACTGAGATGAATAGTCACAGAGTCTGACCAACTAGGGGAGCTCCATACTGGAGGGAGCAGCGTCAAACTGATCTAACCCAATGTCTTTGGAAGAATGAATGCTAGATGGAAAAGGGAAAGTAAGTAACTGGAGCTCAGATTGAGTGAGCACAATGTTGAGTTAGTGTTCCAGGTCTCCGTGAAGACTGGCATGCTCCTCCATCTTGGAAGTCTGTGGGCAACATGGAGGCGATGCTCTGGCTGGGTAGCTCAGTTGATGAGAGCGTTGTCCTGATTTGCCAAGGTTGTGGTGTTGATTCCCACCGAAACCAAGAACTAACCAATGAATGCATAAATAAGTGAAACAACAAATCGATGTTTCTCTCTACCTTCCTCTCTAAAAAATCAATTAAAAAAAAAGATGGATATGATGCCTCATGGCTCACGTTTCGTATCCTTGCAATGAACACACTTCTTTCACTGATAGAGGTGTGTGTTTTTCAAGTAGCCTGAGAGAGCCCAGCTAACCACAGGGGTAAAAATTCTCTTTACAAAGGGATTTGGCAACTAAAATGAGAATAGTTGTACTAGAGGACATCTGAGGAAACTTGAAAGAATATAGTTCAGGTCAACAACAGGAAGTAGCACCTTAGATTGTAAAATGGAAGTTTCAGAACACATTTCACTTCCTCAAAAAAAATTAAATAAGTGTAAATAGGCTTAGGAAAAGCTTTAAAATTTATCTGCATGGTTGAGTCATAAAAACTTATTGGGGAAAGTTCAATTTGTTGGAATGATTTCCTCTCCTATGAGATGAATGCCAGGAAAGGGAGTAATGATTTCCTACTAACTCCAGTGTCCTTGGCACATACCGCCCAGGCAGGAGGAACACCAGGCCCCTAAGGATTTGAGCCCCAGAATCCCCAAACCAGACTTGAACAGTGAGCTGAAGCATCCTGGTGGGCCCAGTGGGGAGCAGTATTCAAACTCTGCATCCCAAGCAGGCTCAGAGGCAGGAGTGTAGTGTATTTATCAACTCGACCATGAATCAAATAGATTACAAGAGTCAAAATTCTGGGACTCTGCAAGAAGTGTATTCCATGGGCACCACTTAGCAGAAGACGTCCTTGTGAAGGCCCCTCAGAACACGCAGTTGGTGTGGGGGACACCCCATCTGCCATCTGGCTAAGCACCTCAGAGACTCCCATTGACATGTTGGCTGAGGCAAGACTGTGATTAAAAAGAATGGTTTGATTTCAATGCCATCACCTTCTTTATCTGGCATGTGACCTTTTAGTTGAATTTGAAGTATTTGGGGCTGCTCAGGGATAGTGCTGCTTGGCACAGGAATACTTGCTCTGTGATGATTGTTTCCCAGTGAGCTTCCTGAAGTAAAAGTGATAAGGGTTGTCTGGAGACTAGTATTTGGGACATTTCCGTTCTCTGTTATTTAAAATAGGCTCAAGTTTTCTTTCTCTGTAGGGGGAGGGGAAAATGACTATTTTCCTTATGCATTCAGAGCTTGGTTATGCTTTGAACACAGGGTAGTGTGGTTAAGACTACAGGTTGTGAAGGATTTGAGTCCTGCAAGGTAGCTGCTTGAGCCAGTTACCTAAACTCTGCTCTTCTGTTTCCTTTGCAAATGTGAATAATGATAATATCACACAGGGTTTTTATAAGGATGAGATTGGATAATGTGTATAAAACACTTAGCATAGTGCCTAGCACAGAGTGAGCACTCAGTGACTCCTAGCTATTTATTTAACTATTTTATTTTTTCACAGGTACTGAATCCTGCATATTATTACTTGATATCTGAACCCTCCAACATCAGAATTCCATCACTGGAAGTGGTCGAGAGGAGAACATTCTATAGACATTTAGCAAGTGTAGATTTATTGTCAAATGTAGTAGACCTTTGGATTTCAGTTTTGTGGTTTCTGCTATTCTTAGACAACCTCAAGGGTTCATGACATGGTATATTTTGTGTGTGTGTGTGTGTGTGTGTGTGTGTGTGTGTGTGTGTGTGTATCACTTTAATCTAAAAGGGATAAAAAGTAGTCAGGATAATCATTTTGAGTACCCACGCAACCATCTCCTTCCCTGAGGACTCTCCCTCCCCCTACACAGCCCAGCAGAGAGATGGACTCCAAAGCTGGTATTGTACCTTGTGACCCCTCACCACAATTGCTTGGACACTTGACCCAGTGAGAGCCAATTTAGGTTTGAGTCAACCCAATTTTCTCTCCTGGATTGTTCTTGTTTTCAGGACATACATGAAGAAGAAATTGGGGATAATATCCCATGATAGCTATAATTTATTTTTATTTTTGAATAGTTCAGGAAAAGAAGGTATATATAATACACAGAGAGAGAAAGCAAGCATCAGAGTCATAACAATTGGCAAATCTAACTAAAGGCTATACAACTGTTCATTGTACTATTCTTTCCATTTTTCTTTGGTTTAAAGATTTTAAAGTTAGAAAAAGTTTTTAGTGGAAAATAAAAATCTCATTTAAAAAGATTAAATGAAAGAATATTCCTTGAGTTAGAAATTAGCTCCAGAGCCTCTAGCCATCTCTCCTAGGCCTTGAGCTGAGAAACTGCCTGTTAATCTTGGGTGGAGGAACCAAGCACACACAGAAGAAGAAACTGTACTTCAGGGAGAGACTAGAGAAGCAGAGGTGCAGAAACACGCAGAGGGGAGAGAGCCTGGCATCCTCGGAAATGGGGGATGTAGGCTGTATTCCTGATGGCCTGGTTCTGGCTCCAGAGTCCTGATTCTGGTACAAGGCCTGGATCTTCTCGAGATAGGGTGTGTGATGAAACAGCTGCAATCAATAAATCTACAGGAACTGTTAACAAGGAAATAAGACCACCCTACTCGGATTTATGGCTTAAAACTGGCAGGGACAAGATTGATCCAACATAGCATCTAATTTCACTCAACAGTAACCCTTAACTTCATTATACTCTCATTGTAATACATCAGGACGCTAAACAACATACCACAAACCTCCATGATCAGAAATAGCCCACATAAAGTCACAAAATGGCCAATGGAGCTCCTCTGAAAAATTGCCCCTCCTTTCCTAGGAAGATCCTGAGTATTCCTCCCCTTTAATGAATATTCCATGATGAAATGGACTTCAGTAAAGGAAGCAAATCCTGCTAAGGGGGGCTGCTCTGACTGTGGAAGAGCCCTCTCTCTGTCTCACTGCTGCACCAATAAACTCACTTTCCCTTTGAACTCTATGCCAATTCACATTTAAATTCTTTCTTGCCTAAGTCCAAGAACCCACGGTGGGCTGTGAACCCTCAGATCCCCAGACTCTTGGAATGTTTGCATCATTCTTTCTGCCTCTGAGGTGCATGAGATACCCTGGTATCCTTCCAGTAAATTATATTTAGAAAAATTTTGCTTATGACAGCTTGAGTAGTTCTGGTCGTTGTGAACAAGTGGGCTCTGATTGGGCCCCCTTAATCAGATGCACCGAGACATGTGTGGGACTCTTCCTCTGAGGTGGTGAGTGGAATGAGCAGCTCAGCAAGAGATCATGACTTGCAGACTGCTAGTATCTGCATCACAATGGAGTGTGTAGAACAGGGAATACAAGCATTAACTCGAAGTATAACTTTCCATTACACTTTACAGCTTGGGGAGGGGTGTAAATCGTATGTGTAGTGGGAACATATTCCTGGGGACACAAACTCAGGAGTAGGGCTGGGGGTGAGGAAGTAATGTATTTTCCTTTTCTATCCTAAGCTTAAGTTCTATTTACAGCCTCCTTCTACCTGGTAGTAGATTTTGAGTTTACTCACTGGCTTTCCCTGTTTTCCCCTGGGGGAAAATGTTGGGAAGGATGGGCTATAAACTCTGGGTCATCACCATTGATCCTCCCTGAACTCACTGTGGGGTATCTCCTGGCTCACCTCCTCTCTGGAGCCAGAACAGCTGCTTGGGTACACAGGGACTCCCTGAGGCAGATTCTGGCCTCTTGGCCTACATCCACTCAAAGGCCAACCATTCAACTGCCCCCTGATCTGCAGGTCTGGGCTCAGGTCTCCCCAACAGATTCTGAGAGTTCTGTTTACTTTCCCCTGTAGCTTGTGGAAAGGCACAGGGTCTTTCTCAAGTCACCCAGGTGACAACTCTTTCTTCCCTCCTGTGCAACCCTGGGATGGAGGACTGGGTCATAGAGCCCCTAGAATTCTTCCCAGTATCGTTTATAGCACATTCTTTTAAAACACAGTGTTTTATTTTATTGGAGTAGCTGCACAGAAATAGCATGTTTTGTTTTCTTTAATTACAACATAACCAAAGAGAGGCTTTCTATGTAGCTCTTTTAGAAACATGGGATTCACAATTTAATATATTATTTGGCATATTTTATGCCCTGAATCATTTTGGGTATTAGCTTTTGATATCTAAAAACCAAGTTTTTGGATTGCAAAATCCTTTTTTTCTTGCAAAGCCTATTTTAAAACCCAAATGTTAAGAACTGACTTTTTGTTATTTGCATTTTGTAACAAACCTAGCCCAAGGCAATGGCAACTTCAAGTCTAGGTCAAATGGAGACTGGTCAAGGGATGTAAATGAGAAAATGTGGGGGTGGGCAGGAGAACACATCAGGTTATATTATCCCCTCTATGTGCCAATGTAATATTCATTAATTTGGGGGTTTAAATAGATTCCAGAGTTTCCTGTGCCAAAGTCAAGGTTTTTCTCTATTGAAAGGTACAAGATTTTTCCTTGCCTGAGATTCTACTATATGGAAACATCTCATGGACCTGGAACTTGAGTTGGATGGGGCAACCTCAACAACCAAAACACAGGCAGAGATAGTAGGTAGTAAGCAAAGTCTGTAAGTCTCTAAAACAGGTTTCATGCAAGCCACACACCAAAGAGTTCACCCATAGGCAAGCCTCTTACACAAGGTCAATATATTTTTATTTCAAACTCAGTTATCCAGTTTCTAAGGTTGAATTGGGGTAAGTGACAGAAGGATCATAATGCATATTGCAAACAGCAAGAAAAACCGTTGCTATCATTAGGTAGCAATGGAGGAGTCAGAAGAACAGCAAAAAATAAGTGTAAACATTTAAAACATCAAGACTGTCTAGGGTCTTCAGTGTAAAGATAGTGTGTCTTAAATTTCTCATTTGTCCCTATAACCAGTACTGTAATTGATCAATGTAATTGATCAACTGAGCGCAGTGGAAATTCAAAGAAATTTAATTCAAGTATGATATATAGGATTCATAATTTAATAATATGCCATAATAATAATAGTGTGACATGATTTTATGCCCTTAGTCTTTTGGGGGCATTTGCTTTTGGTAACTAAAAGCCAAGTTTTTAGATCTCAAAACTCCTTTTTTTTTTTTTTTTACAAAGACTATTCTGGGCTAAATTGCACCTCCAAAGCTCATTTGCTATAGCTCTAACCCCCAGCACCCCAGAATGTTAGAGACAGGGTCTGTGAAGAGGTGATTGTGTTAAAATGAGGCTATCTATAAAAGTGGGCCCTAATCCAGTCAGACTGGTGTTCTTATAAGAAGAGATCAGGACACACAGAGAGACCAAGTGAGGACACATTGAGAAGAAGGCCATTTGAAGCCAAGGAAAGAGGCTGCAGAAGAACCCAAACCTGCTAGTACCTTGATCTTGTACTTCCAGCCTCCAGGCTGTGAGAAAATAATCTCCTGGGTTTTTTTAAAATTATATTTTATTGATTACGCTGTTACAGTTGTCCCGTTTCTCCCCATCATTCCCCTCCACCCTGAACGCCCCCTCCCACCCACATTCCCCCCCTTTAGTTCACGTCCATGTGTCGTAAGTTCTTTAGCTTCTACATTTCCCACACTATTCTTGCCCTCCCCCTGTCTACTTTCTACCCACCGTCTGTGCTACTTGTTCTATGTACCTTGTCCCCCTCTCTCCTCCTCCCACTCCCCTATTGCTAACCCTCCATGTGATCTCCATTTCTGTGTTTCTGCTCCTGTTGTAGTGATTTGCTTAGTTGGCTTTTGTTT
>PVKU01016571.1:0-14142 GCA_004027475.1 Anoura caudifer | reverse complement strand
GTCCATTTCAATTCTGCATTCTCAGCACATGTACACTGCTAGGCACAAACCAATAACAATATATGTTGAATATATGTCAGAGTGAGAAAACAATGAAGACTCAATAATCAATATCCCCAATTCTAATATCTCTTATGGTTTTGAACAAAAAGGAAAACTGAATATTTATAATCACTGATATAAACTGTTCTTAGCCTATAAATATCCAGTCTATGACGAGAGGTTCTCTAACCACGTATTTAAGTCACGGTTGCAATGGTGCATCTATTCTCTTTATTACATACAGTCATATTTCCAAGGACAAAAGCCTTCAGTTATCATTTGGGAAGCACCCGAATACTTAGGCACATTATGGCTAAATAAAAAGCACAGAAAAGTACAATCATTACCCTCAGAAGGATTCTGATTTCTTGCTCAATAGCTGACTGCGTTTCTGGACTCAGTTTCCCTGTATCACTGTAGGTCATAACTCCAAGCTAAAACGAATGGGAAGAAATTGAAAACAAAACAAAACAAAACAAAACCCAGTAACACCCAAACACAAATGTAACAGAGGAAGTACTATCCTAAACATAAGAAAACAAATTTCATGGAGGTAGGGGCAAAGAAGAAATTCAATGTAAAAATGGCCTTAAGGGCAAGGAAATGTCATCATTTTTCTGAAAGTATACGACTAAAATTAGAGAGTGAGCAAGAGAGAACATTGAAAACCATTGCGAGTGCCTTCTTAGACAACCTTGGCAGCTAGTCCAAGTCCAGAAACCCACCATTCAGAGTGTTAGAACTGCTTCCTGAAACTACAGTGATAATGTAAGAGCATGAAATACGTGCAAGGGGTTAAAGTATGGCAAACTCAGCAAGTAGGTCTTTTATGTCATATGAACAGTAACAATGAAATAATTGGTCTTATCATATGGTTAACTCACGAAGCAACAACTGGTACTATTCGAGCAGCTAGAATAGAAACATTGCCACATGTGATTGCTCAGAAAAGAAGGTTTAGTTAAAATAAGCCGGGACAAATCCATTTGGAACAAGAGAGAGGCAAGTAAATGTTATCAACTAACAATGAGAACCCTCCCTCACACAGAACTTTCACTTATCATTTGAGACATGAGGACAATTAAAAGTAGCCAATACCTTTTAACTCATTCCAAATTTAGTAACCATCCGCTTTGCTATTTTAGTTGCATTATCAAAATCACTGGAAGCACCTGAAATTTAAAAATATACATAGAAGTCAATTTTATTAATGTCTCTAAACCAACTAACATAATTTGAACTGAAGACACTCAACACAGCCAACCTGTTGTAATATGGTCAGTGCCAAATATAAGCTCCTCTGCCACTCTTCCTCCCATGCTAACATCCATTTGTGCAAGCAGCTGAGCTCTGGTTTCATTCCATCTGTCATTCTCAGGCAACAGGGACACCTAGATGATTGAAAAACACAGGAAAAAAATTCAGACAAGGTTGTCTGTCTGTATGTTTGTTTATTTTTTAGAGACATAGGAAGGGACGGAAAAAGAGAGGGAGAAAAACATTGGGTGACTCTAAAATGCACCCCATTTGGGGAATGAAGCAGCAACCCAGGCATGTGTCCTGACTAGGAATCAAACCAGAGGTCTTTTGCTTTGCAGTACAACGCCCAACCGAGCCACAAAGGTCAGAGCAACATTCAGAGAGTATTGAAACACTGATGTTAATAACCAGAATTGTCATCTGGCCCTCTCACCTTCCTTAACCCATGATGCCGAATGCCCAAAGACATTTAGTACAGATGGTCATCAGGTGACTGATGAGAAAACCATCACTTTATAAAGTAAGGAAAATTCTTTATAAAGCAAAATGGGTTTTATAAATAAAAGGTAGATAATGCCACTACAGGCCTGTTTTATCCCCTGCTGCACAAAAATATTTAAAATATCTTTAAATAGAAAGATATAAAAATAAAATTTGTACTCAATAAGAAAGATCTTAAAAAAACTAATGAACCAGCATATAATTTCTTCTGTGCAGAGAAAATAACAATTACATAATTAATAATTATACTTTGTTGTCATTCCAGAATCAGATTTTATAATGTAAATGCGTAGTACTTGAAATATTAAGGAAATTCTTTATTAACAGATAACTTTCACAAGTATCTCTAATTTCAAGATGGTTCAGGAAGTTAAAGTCTCAACAAACTTGGGAAGCAGTTCAATTTTCTTTTTAAGTGATTTTTATCAGCAATTCCATATATGAGCTTCTGGAAAGTGCTATCAGAAAGCAAAAAAACCTACAACTAAGTGCTTACATGTCCCAGTGTTGGCCCTCGTGGCATGATCGTGGCTTTGTTGATCGGCATTGCATCTTTAGTGTAATATGCAATGATAGCGTGGCCAGATTCATGATAGGCCGTGATAGTTTTGTTTTTGTTATCAATTTCCATGCTTCTACGTTCAGGACCTAAAGACAAACATTTAATGAAGTAAAACTCTCCATTAGAGAGGTCTATTTAAGTGAATAAATCCAACTGGCCTCAAAGTTGTTCTTAAAGGAATATGATTTTATATGACTAATAAATATTTTAAGCAAAGTAAAAGTTTAAAAATGAGAATTCTACATATAAAAAGGCCTGTCCGGAAAATATCCAGCCATGTACTATGAAAGGTAGAGGGATTTTTTAAAATATATTTCATTGACTATACTATTACAGTTGTCCCATTTTTATTCTCCTCTTTATTCCCCTCTTTATTCCCCTCCACCCTGTACCCCCCCTTTTACCAGCATTCCCCCTTGTTTCACATCCATGGGTCATACATATAAGTTCTTTGGCTTCTCCATTTTGTACCTACTATTTATGCTTCTTATTCTCTGTACCTTTTCCCCCATTCTTTCCTCCTCTCTCTCTCCACTCATAACCCTCCATGTGATCTCTATTTCTGTGATTTTGTTCCTCTTCTAGCTGTTTGCTTAGCTTGTTTTTGTTTTTGTTTTCCTAGGTTCAGTTATTGATAGTTGTGAGTTTGTTGTCATTTTACTGTTCATATTTTTTATCTTTTTCTTAGGTAAGTCCCTCTAACATTTCGTATAATGAGGGCTTGGTAATGATGAACTCCTTTAACTTGACCTTATCTGGGAAGCACTTTATCTGCCTTTCCATTCTAAATGCTAGCTTTGCTGGACAGAGTAATCTTGGATGTAGGTCCTTGCCTTTTATGACTTCCAATACTTCTTTCCAGCCCCTTCCTGCCTGCAAGGTTTCTTTTGAGAAATCAGCTGATAGTCTTATGGGAACTCTTTTGTAGGTAACTGTCCCCTTTTCTCTTGCTGCTTTTAAGATTCTCTCATCTTTAATGTAATATAATGCAATTGTGATGTGCCTTGGTGTTTCCTTCCTTGAGTCCAACTTCTTTGGGACTCTCTGAGCTTCCTGGAAGTCTATTTCCTTTGCCAGATTGGGGAAGTTCTTCATTATGTTTTCAAATAAGTTTTTAATTCCTTGCTTTTCCTCTTCTCCCTTTGGTACCCCTATGATTCAGATGTTGGAACATTTGAAATTGTCTTGGAGGTTCCTGAGTCTCCCCTCATTTTTTTGAATTGTTTCTTCTTTCTGTTCTTGCTGATTGTTTATTTCTTCCTTCTGCTCCAAACTGTTGATCTGAGTCCCTGTTTCCGTTCCTTCACAGTTGGCTCCCTTTATTTCACTTTTCATAGCCTTCACTTTTTCCTTTATATTGCCACCACATGCAACCATTTTTGTGAGCATCCTGATTACCAGTGTTTTGAACTCTGCCTCTGATAGGTTGGCTAGCTCTTCATCGGTTAGTTGTATTTTTTTTTTTTTGAGCTTTTATCTGTTCTTTCATTTGGGCCATATTTTTTTGTCTGGGCGAACCTGTCTGTACCTAAGGGGCAGAGCCTTGGGTATTCACCAGGGTGGGGCAACCCACATCTCTATATTGTGGCCCTGTATGTGGGGGAGGGTTCCGAGAAGGAACAATACCACCTGCTCAGCTCTTCACTGACTTTCAGTCACTTTCTCCACTACCCACTAGCAAATTGGTTTCTTCTGGTGCTGATTTTTAGGTGGGTGGTTTTGTGTGTGTTCTAGGACTCTGTGGGTCTCTCCAATTTACTCTCCTGTGAGTCTGGGTATTTATTCTGCCACCTCAATCCCGCCAGGTTTCTTTCAGTCAGAGTTTTGATGGTTTATTTCCCCACAATGGAACCCTGGGTTGCCTGGTCTTGCTCCTTAGTTGCTCCTCCTCATTTATCTGTTCAAAAATGTGGGACCACCCACTCTGCCAGTCGCCACCTTGCCAAGATTCTTCTCCACCTGCAGCCCATCTCTGCCCCTCCTACCAGTCTGGATGAATGTTTCTTCTTTACCTCCGCAGTTGTCAGACTCCCATACAGTTGGATTTTCTGGCAGTTCTGGCTATTTTTTCTTAAGATTTTATTTATTTATTTTTAGAGAGGGGAAGGGAAGGAGAGAGGGAGAGAAACATCAATGTGTGGTTGCCTCACATGCAGCCCACACTAGGGACCTGGCCCACAACCCAGGCATGTGCCCTGACTGGGAATAGGACTGGCAACCCTTTGGTTCTCAGCCTGCACTCAATCCACTGAGCCACACCAGCCAGGGCTATTTTTTTGTTTTTAAATTTGTTGTTGTCCTTCTTTTGGTTGTGCAAGGAGGCAAAGTATATCTACCTATGCCTCCATCTTGGCCAGAAGTCTAAAGGCATTTATTGAAGAAGGTACAAGATACAAGAAACATTGTACATAGGACAATGAGGCCTCAGTCCCCTTCAAAGTAGTCACCTTGGGACCTCACACAGTTCTCCCAATCACCCTTACCTGCCCTGTCCTACTTTCTTGGACCTCATTTTAGTTTTGGGAAAAGCCAGAAGTCACAGGGTGCCAAATCTAGGCTGTGGCCGGGCTGTATCACCATGATGATTTAACATGTCAAAAAACTGCGGGAGACATGATGCCTGACCGGGTGTATTGCTGTGATGAAGCTGCCAGTCACCAGTTGTCCATAGCTGTGGCCTTCCAAATCATCCAAATAGCTTCCACAGAGAAATATTCAAGCCTAACGCAAATTTGAGGCTGATTCATTGCTCTACTTGCTCAGTCATTTTGAATGTGATGGCCACACAGTACACATACTCACTCAACAGTGTCTACCACCCCCACTGACTAGTACAGTGAAGTTGTCATTACCCATACATGTGCATTCCAGTCCACTCTCCTTTGCTGCCAGGTTAAATTGATATCATGCAAACCATTCTCATTATATCAACAATAGCGGGACTTTTTCCAGACAGACATTGTAAACTATGACAATTTCAGCTGAAAACCAAAATTGTTAGAACTATCATCTTAATTCTTATATCAAAAAAGAAAGCTTAATTCTATTTCTAGAAAGTAAACTTACAATTTAAAAGGAATATCATGACTTCCAGCCCAGATGGAGGTGTAGGCGGACACACTGTGTGGACACACTGTGCCTCCTTGCACAACCAAAATTAAGGACAACAAAGATTTAGAAACAAGAAAACCACCAGAACAGATAGAAAAATGGAACTGTATGGAAGTCCAACAACCATTCATCCTGACCGGTAAGAGGGGTGGAGTTGTGGCAGGAAAACGTGAAGGTTGATGGACCTGGCATGCAGGCAGCAACAGCTGGCAAATCCTAGGTGCATAGGAGGTGGCTAGCAGACCCCGGGCATGGGGTGGCAACAGGCAGACCTAGTGAGGCCGTGCAAGGAGGCTGGCTGACCAGGCAGTCCCATGTTCGCGCACACATAATCCAGGTGAGGAGGAAGTGCTGGAAGGGACTGGATTCCGAGAGAAGGCAGAGCAAGTGCCATTATTCCCTCATGGACCCCGCCCCCACATACAGCATCACTGCCCAGCAACTGGGCTGCCCCGTCCTGGGGAACACCTAAGACTCCGCCCCTCACTACATAATAGCTGCGACCAGACCAAAAAAAAAAAAAAAAATGGCTCAAATGGGAGAACAAATCAAAGCCCCAGAGCCAATTCATCTAAGAGACCAAGAGATAGCCAACCTAGCAGATGCACAGTTCAAAGCCCTGCTGATCAGGATGCTCACAGAATTGATTGATTTTGCTCACAAATTAGATGAAAAAATGAAGGCTACAATAAGTGAAATGAAGAGAAATGCATGGGGAACCAACAGAGATGGGAGGAAAACTGGGACTCAAATCAATGGAGCGGACCAGAAGGAAGAAAGAAACAACCAAACAGAAAAGAAGGAAGAAACTAGAATTCAAAAAAATGAGGAGAGGCTTAGGAACCTCCAGGACATCTTTAAACATCCTAACATCCGAATTATAGGGGTACCAGAAGGGGAAGAAGAAGAGCAACCAGTGGAAAACTTATTTGAACAAATAATAAAGGAGAATTTCCCCAATCTGGCAAAGGAAATAGTCTTCCAGGAAGTCCAGGAAGCTCAGAGAGTCCCAAATAAGTTAGACCCAAGGAGGAGCACACCGAGGCACATTATAATTACATTAGCCAAGATTAAAATGAAGGAGAGAATTCTAGAAACAGCAAGGGATAAGGGGACAGTCACCTACAAAGTAGTTCCCATCAGACTGTCAGCGGATTTCTCAAAAGAGACCTTACAGGCAAGAAGGGGCTGGAAAGAGGTATTCCAAGTCATGAAAGGCAAGGACCTACATCCAAGATTGCTCTATCCAGCAAAGCTGTCATTTAGAATGGAAGGGCAGATAAAGTGCTTCTCAGATAAGGTCAAATTGAAGGAGTTCATCATCACCAAGCCCTTATTATATGAAATGTTAAAGGGACTTATCTAAGGAAAAGAAGATAAAAAATATGAACAGTAAAAAGACAGCAAACTCGCAGATATTAACAACCAGACCTAAAACAAAAGCCAACTAAGCAAACCACTACAACAGGAGCAGAAACACAGAAATGGAGATCACATGGAGGGTTAGCAATAGGGGAGTGGGAAGAGGAGAGAGGGGGAAAAGGTACATAGAACAAGTAGCACAGATGGTAGGTAGAAAATAGACAGGGGGAGGGCAAGAATAGTGTAGGAAATGTAGAAGCTAAAGAACTTATGACACATGGGCATGAACTAAAGGGGGGAATGTGGGTGGAGGGGGTGTGCAGGGTGGAGGGGAATGAAGGGGGGAAAATGAGACAACTGTAATAGTATAATCAATAAAATATAATTTAAAAAAATCATACATAATGACCAAGTGGGATTCATCCTAGGGATGCAAGGATGGTTCAACATATGCAAATCAGTAAATGTAATACATCACATAAACAAAAGCAAAGACAAAAATCACATGATCATATCAATAGATGCAGAAAAATCATTTGATAAGGTACAGCACCCATTTATGATAAAAACACTCAGCAACGTGGGAATTGAGGGAGCATTCCTCAACATAATAAAGGCCATATATGAGAGACCTACAGCCAACATCATACTCAACGGGCAAAAACTAAAATCTTTTCCACTAAGATCAGGAACAAGACAAGGTTGTCCACTTTCACCACTTCTATTCTATATAGTATTGGAAGTATTGGCGACAGCAATTAGACAAGAAAAGGAAATAAAAGGCATCCAAATTGGAAAGGAGGAAATAAAACTATCATTGTTTGCAGGTGGCATGATAGTGTACATAGAAAATCCTATAGACTTGGCCAAAAAACGGCTTGACCTAGTAAATGAATTTGGCCAAACAGCAGGATACAAAGTCAATATCCAGAAATCAAAGGCTTTTCTGTTTACCAACAATGAAACAGCAGAAGCAGAAATCAAGAAAAAAATCCCATTTGATATAGCAAAAAGAAAAATAAAATACCTAGGAATAAACCTAACCAAAGAGGTAAAAGATCTGTACACAGAAAACTACACAACAATGAAGAAAGAAATAAAGGAAGAGACAAACAAATGCAAACATATACCGTGTTCATGGATCGGAAGAATTTACATCATCAAAATGTCCATAGTACCCAAAGCAATTTACAGATTCAATGCAATACTTATTAAATTACCAATGGCATATTTCACAGACATAGAACAAACACTTCAAAAATTTATATGGAGCCATAAATGACCTGGAATAGCTGCAGCAATTTTGAGAAAGAAGGGCCCAGTAGGAGGGATTACAATACCTGACACCAAACTGTATTACAAGGCCACTGTAATCAAAGCAGACTAGTACTGGCACAAAAATAAGCACATGGACTAGTGGAATAGAATAGAGAGCCCAGAAGTAAACCCAATTCTCTACAGTCAATTAATATTTGACAAAGCAGGCAGTAACATAAAATGGAGTAAAAGTAGCCTCTTCAACAAGTGGTGTTGGGAGAATTGGACAGCTACATGCAAAAAAATGAAACTTGAACACCAACTTATACCATACACAAAAATAAATTCAAGGTGAATAAAAGATTTAAATATAAGCCATGACACCATTAAAGTCCTAGAGGAGAACGTAGGGAGGAAAATCTCAGACATTTCACGCAGCAACATTTTTACTGCCATGTCCCCTAAAGCAAGGGATATAAAGGAAAGAATAAACAAATGGGATCTCATCAAAATAAAAAGCTTCTGCACGGCTAAAGAAAACAGTATTAAAGTAAAAAGAGAACCAACTGTATGGGAAAACATATTTGCCAATGATACCTCAGACAAGGGTTTAATCTCCAAAATATATAAAGAACTTACACAACTCCACTCTAAAAAGACAAGCAACCCAATTAAAAAATGGGCAAAAGACTTGAACAGACACTTCTCCAAGGAGGACATACAGAAGGTCCAGAAACACATGAAAAGATGCTCAATATTGCTAGCTATCAGAGAGATGCAAATTAAAACCACAATGAGATACCACTTCACACCAGTCAGAATGGCCATCATAAACAAAGCAACAAACAACAAGTGTTGGAGAGGTTGTGGAGAAAAGGGGACCCTAGTACACTGTTGGTGGGACTGCAGACTGGTACAACCATTATGGAAAGCAGTATGGAATTTTCTAAGAAAACTAAAATGGACCTGCCTTTTGACCCAGCAATTCCACTGCTAGGATTATATCCTAGAAACCCTGAAACACCAATCCAAAAAAACCTATGCACCCTATGTTCATAGCAGCACAATTTACAATAGCCAAGTGTTGGAAGCAACCTAGGTGCCCATCAGTAAATGAATGGATCAAGAAACTATGGTACATTTGCACAATGGAATTCTATGCAGCAGAAAGAAAGAAGGAGCTCCTACCCTTCATGACAGCATGGATGGAACTGGAGAGCATTATGCTAAGCGAAATAAGCCAAGAGGTGAAAGACAAATACCATATGATCTCACCTTTAACAGGAACCTAAACAACAAAACAAACAAACAAGCAAAATATAACCAAAGACACTGAAATTGAGAACAGGTTGACAGTCACCAGAGGGGAGAGGGGAGGGAGTTTCAGGGGAAAAGGGGAAGGGTTTACAGGAACAAGTATGAAGGACACATAGACAAAAACTAGGCGGGGAGGTAGAAATGGGAGGGAGGTGGGGAGGGCTGGGGGGTAGGCTGGGGTGGGAGTAAAAGACAGAAAGCTGTACTTGAACAACAATTAAAATGAAAAAATAAAAAAGGAACTGAGTAGACTTATGCAAAAATTAAAAAGTTACTTTTCTTTGCATATTTGAGCTGTACCCTAAAACTCACTGGCCCGGCTGCATGTAGGGATTCATGTGCGATTTATAATAACAATAATGACAGTCATAATGATGATGGTGGTCCAGGCTGCCCTCCGTATCTGTGGGTTCCATATCCGGGGACTCAGCCAGCTGCGGACTGAAAACACGCAGGAACAAAGGTCCATTGTTGCTGACACGTACTGTGTAGCAGGCCTAGGATGGTGTGTCTGTATTGAATGTGTGCAGACTTTTGGTCATTGTTCCCTAGACAATACAGTATAACAGGTATTTACATTGTGTTAGGCTTTATATGTAATCTAGAGATGATTTAAAGTATTTGGGAAGATTTATGTACATTATATGCAAATTATGTACCATCTTACATCAGGGACTTGAGTATCCATGGATTTGGAATCCCAGGGGGTCCTGGAACCAGCCCCCCCATGAATACTGAGGGACAACTGTCATATTTCTTGACTGCTTGCTATGCACCAAGCTCTGTCCTAAGGGCCTTACATGTTGATAAGCTGTAGATACTATAAGTTGCCCCATTTTACAAAAGAAATTTGAGTCGCAAAGAGATCAGTTAATTGTCCCAGGTCAGAGTGCACACCAGCTCTGTAGCCTGATGATAAATCCTGTGGTGGCATTTGGAGCTGGTCACTCCAGGACATGAGAAAACTGTGTGCAGAGATGAGGCAAACTTCTCAGAAATCAGTGATTAGAAGTAGTAATTGGGCCAAGGTGAGACTGCGTTTGAAAAAAAAAAAAGTTCCTGAATCTGTGCAGGACAGCCAGCAAAGGAAGGAATTTAGGGATGAGGAAAGGAGAATGCAAAAGCTCTTCTGTGAAGTCCTGAGTGACCTGAACTTTGTCCTAAAGAGACAGGTTTCGTAGCTTGCAGCTCAGAGCTCCACATCCTGGAGCCCAGCTCTGGCCCCAAGGCGGAGACCCTGGCTGCAGGTGGACTGGCATCCCCTCGACCTGCTGGGAATTCCTGAAGCCACTGCCGACAAACTGGGTACGGGAGGAAGATCGCAGTTTCCAGTACTGGAGGGAAAAAGCATTCCCCATCCCAAAGGTGATGAGATTTTTTGTTTGTTTTGCTTTTGAGATAACCGCTAAAAGTTTCCAGAAGAACAAATGCCTTCTCTGTTCTGATTCTGTCACTGTGTAAACATCTGGCAGTGGACTGTCACAGAGAATCGAAGGAGGGTTTGAGGGCTTTGCAAACTGGAAGGGACCCTGAAAAGTGCAGGAGTCTCAAGGGGTGGAGCCAGAGGGGGTCAGGCTGCCTCTTTCCTCCCCAGGCCCAGTGGGAAATGAGGAGGGGGAGGGGGCGTGGCCGGACCCACGGGGTGAGGAGGTAGCACCCGCTCCATCTGGGAAAAAGCAAACCCTTTCAGCTGCACACTCCCAACTCACCAATAGTGACGCCCAGGTAAGTGAGGAGACCCCCAGGTAAGTGAGGAGATCCTAGAGAAGCCATGGAGCACCCCGTGCAGCACAGCTCTCCAAGAGGAGCCAGAGTTGAGATGTGACACCAAGAAAGAAAGGGGAAAGCCTGAACTGTTGTGAAATCATGATCTAATTGGGTTGGATTTCATCCCTCCCTCCACCCCCTCAGAATGAATGGTGATGAGTGGTGATGGTCTGATGTTACAGAAACCCTGCCAATGCTGTTCTGGAACAGTTGTGGGGTTCGATTGCCCGCCACCAAGAAGGGTGACCTCCAGTCAAGAGTTGGGTGGGAAAGGAAAAAGGTTGTTTATTTAAAGGTTATTCAGATTTAGAATAATGGCAGATTTCTGCCATTAAGTCCTGCCTCCCTTTGCCAAACCAGGCCAGTTTCAGAATACACCAGTCAGAGGTCCTGTCTTTCAGAAAAGCAGAAGTCTGCAGCTCAGCACTTCGCATCACAGATCAGCTCCAAAGCATCTCATGAATCCCGGTGGCTAGGCAGGTCCCCCACAGCTCTGCCAACTCGGCCAGCTGCCACCTTCTCCAGGCAGACTTCCAGGCCCACCACCTGGTGGCAGACTCACTGACTTTCAGACCTCCCAGCGGCCCTCCTCTCTCACTGCAGACCTCCTGGCTCTCTCTCCCTAACCTTCCGCCCATCTTAACTTAAATGCTCAGCAGGGAACTTCCTCTGTGACCTGATATCTGGCCCTTCCTATGGTGTGTTAGTGTCCACCATTTTTGTCAGTTCCCCAGTGTTGTTTACCCTCTTTCGGCTGCCATCTGTAGTCAGGGCAGGAGCTCCCAGTGACACAGAGGCATCAGGGGTGGTATCTGCCCCCTGCCTCTCACGCAGGTGCTGTGTGAGCTGCCCCCTGGCTATGTCAGGAGTCACTGCAGGTTCTCAGAGTCACTACACAATTTGCCCTGGGCAGCAGCCCTCTTCCCTTCAGGAATGCACAACTATTAACTTGCCTTTTGTTATGTAATATGTGCCTAAATGTTGTACTTCTGCTCTGTGGGTGTCCTTCCTGCCCCAATCCTGACTGTAGGCTGGATTGTAAGGGTTGTTCCCCTTCTTTCAGGGGACACATGCTCTGTACCCCATTACACTGAGACAAAAAGTCATTGTTATGGAAAACAAAATAAAGTTACCTTTCTTGTACACCTGAGTTTAAGGCCTGAGTAATTGGTGTACGCTCTGTATATCTGGGGAAGTTTCCTAGACTAGGCCCATTTTTACCATGAAAGGAGCACCTGTTTTCTGGAAGGAACTGGAAGACCCTGAGCTGGAAGACAGATGAGAAGTGTTCTCATTTGGTAACGTGCCTAACGTGCCTTATGTATCCAAGTAAGCTGCACTTCCCTTGATTTGGGCTGTGAGGGCTGGGAGAATCTTGGCTCTCTACGAATGAAGACAGTGCTAGTTCCTGAGGTAGAGGTGTTATTAGCATGTTGGTTGTTGTTTGCAAGCAGACAAGGCAGAAAGAAGTATCTGTTTTGGAGACTTCGTGAGAGCCCCCCAGGTAAAGTGTTGGCAGAGATGTTGATGGTCTCATGCAAGGACAGCCGACAGCCTCCTTCGGGCAGCCTCGTGGGCAGTAGACGTCCAGCTGGAGTGAGGAGCTGGGAAGGGAGAACTTGGAAGCAGGAGAACTTGGCCATGGAGGTTATGAAAGTTAAGGTTTGAGGACTTGATATAAATGGAAGATGCTGAGGCCTAGAAATGTGAGCTACATAAAATGAATGTGAAGAGCAGCATGATATTCAGCTGTAAGAACATCCAATTTCTTCGCTTTTCTATCTGCGATCAAGTATGACTTAATGTTCATTGGCTTGGTTACAAGACTATCCTTGTCAGTCATTTTTGGAAGGTTGTGCCTCCAGGTAAAAGCATTTCTCCTCCACCTACCCAGGTCCTTCAAATAAAATCTTGAGTAAAAAAGGCAGATGGTTCGGGGTAGGTTGGTCTGTACGACTTTGAGAAGTCCCCTTGGATTCCGGCTGAGTGCGTCCTGGCCAGGGAGGAGCACAGGGCTGGGGAGGTCACATGCTGCGTCTCTGAGAGGAGCCTCTCCAGCCGGCAGGGGAGCTGGCTGCCAGCAGCCCATTCTTCTGTTCCGCCGAGCTACCTGCTTCTGGTGCTGGGACACGCAACAGGATTAGGGGATCCCAAGGGCATCCGTCTGTTGGCTGCTCATTTCCTACAAAATGAGTTCCTTGGTCAGCAGTAACGTTGTGTGGGGGGACTGGGACAGAGTAGAAGACATCCAGGCAGTCCACAGAGAGAGTGCTGCTGGCAGTACGACAACAGTGAGGGAAACAAATCCAAATCCGGAACAAGTGCCTGTTCCAAAGAGAAGAAATTTGGCCCCTTCCCTGATGGAATAAGTCTAATGTAATCAACCCGCCACCTGGTACCTGGCTCCTCCCCAGAAATCCTCACTGTATCAAATGGCACTGCCAAAATCCTAGGAATGCTCTGTCATTTTTCCTTTCCTTCACAGCATTTACCATGGAAAGATCTAGACAGCAAGTGATATAAACATGAGAAAGACACATACATTCTTGCATGGAGCGTTGCTCATTGGAAAGTGTTTAGCCTTTGGAGCCCAACAGACTCTGTCACGTACAAGTGGCATGACACGAGGCCAGCTTCTGGCTTCTCCGAACTTGTTCTTTCACTGTGATAGTGAGGGTCATAGGTCCTCTCCTGCAGTGTTAGGAGAATCAAGTGACAGGTATATGAAATGCACCACACACAGTACCTGGTACATACCCATCGACATTGGCTCTCTTTCCCCTGCTTCCATGGGTTCTTGTCAGATTAGATACAGGGAGAGGCTAAGACAAAATAAAATGAGATTGGAAGAATGTGCTGGGTGGAAAACCAGGATAAGGCTAAAAAGTAAGAGGTGAATATATAGAATGTCAAAGACAAACAATTTTACTGCAAAGCATAACACATAGGCCCTGGACAGGTGG
>PVKU01016570.1:0-14147 GCA_004027475.1 Anoura caudifer | reverse complement strand
TAAGGAGTTTACTTCTTATGCCTTGAACTTAAACATCCTGTTTATATCACCAGGGCCATACAGAATAAAGCACAGCAAGCTTCTAAGGATACAATGTATTTATCAGGCTTGATTCCTATGGGAACCCTCAGAGTTAGAGTCGGGTCATGCTTGCCACCTGCATTTTACCTGGTTTTCCAGGGAGACTTAGTAGCCCCTTCGAAGGCTAGCTCTCTTGGGGCCACAGTCTCCGAAACCACACAGAGTCCCCAACACTTATTCTTAGATAAGTCCCTTTAACAGATCATAGAATAAGGGATAGTGATGCTGCACCCCTTTAACTTCGCCTTATCTGGGAAGCACTGACCTGCCCTTGGGAAATGCACTTGTGATTGGTGTTCTGTTTGCTCTGGATCAGGCCCCAGACTTTGTGAGATCACATGCGAACTTACACATTTTTGTTAAGCGCACATGGAAGTGGTTTTTGTCCAGTAGAAAAGACAATCCTAAAGGTTACACTTACATTGCAATTTTGGATATTACTCTGTTTTTCTCGAAGTTTCAGAATGCCACCCCCAACTAAGTGTGTAAAGCTCTATTCCTCAGATGGTTCTAGAATCAGTTTTATGGTTCCCTCATTAGTGGGTCAAGTACCTCTTTGACACATTCCATCTGTATTGAATGAGTCCTGTTTTTGTCTTCTTAAATAGGATTCTATGATGTTTCATTTAAAAAAAAAAACCACAAATCCAAAATTCAACAATTCCTACATTTCTTATTCCTCTTATAGTTCAAGGACAGTCAAATTAGATACTTTTTATTGGTGCAGTTTTTACAACCAGAACAGAACATAATTGTTGCTTTTGACAAAAGAATTCAGGCCAAGAAACTCCCAGGAGGTGAGACAAGGAGGTGGGTGCGTGGCATCTAGTAGTCTTGCTCCTCACTCAGCCATGCTCCCTGTATTGGCTGAGGCCAGCTTCTTTATGCATTCCTGAACTCCATCAGCACTGGGGTGGACACAGACCTCCTGCCCACCCCTGGTTCTGAAGCTGGGAAACAAGGGGGAGAAAGGTTATACAGTGAGGAGGGGTCTGCACGTAAGGATGGGGAGCCCCATCCACCCGGCCCCTGGGCTTCCCCCACTCAGCCCATCTTGTTCCTCCTTTTCTCTGCTGCAGGGTCTCAGGGGTCTCCTCTGGGAGACCTCTGACACACCCTGAGTGATTCAGGGCAGTGTCCCTGGGCAGCCTTGCTCCTGCTGTCCCCACCACTCCCTAGCCTCCCTCTTCACTGGGAGCATCCAATATGTGATGCTCTGTGAGATCCTAATGAGGGGACATAGCCTTCACCAAGTTTGAAGCATCTAGAAGGTGAGACTTTTCCAGACCTCCCTCTGTGCTCGGATCTCCACCCCAAGATGTGGCCTGTAAGCTTGGCACTCACATGACACCAGGCTGGGAGCACCCACTGGTAGTTAGAAAATAATCCTTCATGAACATGCATCGGATAGTTCGCGGGGTGTAGGACAGGCAGCAGTCACCCGGGCGGTGCACGCCTGCAGCAGGAGAAAGCACCACATAAGGCCTGAGCCTCTTTCTGAGGAAGCTACACCCTTTCCCCCTTTTCTCCAGAGTGCGGGGGAGGGTGCGAAGGGGAAGAACTCAAAAGGGGTGATTTCCTCCTCTGCAGCACCTGCTGGCATCTCCTTACCCCCCCACCCAGGGTTGAGCTGTGCACCCAGGCAGGGCCAGGACCACGTCTCCCGGAAGGGGAAGCCCTGATGCTGCAGGAGCCCTCAGAGGGCGCCTTCTCCCCAGGCCAGCAGACTGCAGCACAGCCAGGTGGGAGAGAGCTGGTGTATGGGGAGGGACCCACAGAGCTCCCTGGTCTGCCTTGGCGATGCCCCCTCCCCCTTCCCCATGTCCTGTAAACCAGGACTGCAGCCACTGAGCAGATCTGTACCCGCCAGGAGCTTTTACAGACATGCCACAAACAAACATTTACTTCCTTTGCCTAATAAAGAGTGATCCCAATCACGTATGGCCTACCCAAGTTCTATTGGGAGAAAGAGACAAGGAGGGAAGAGGAATCCCCGGATCCCCGGGGCGGGGGGGGGGGGGCAGTGCTGTGTCGGTGTCTCTGCCGGTGTCATCACCCCCAGCCCAGCCCCCGGGTGGGGCGGCTTCGTTGCTGGACACTGGGCGCCCATCTGGGTTCTGGGCCTGCCTCCCAGCCCGTTGTCTCATTGGTGCTCTGAGATTTTGGGGGGAACTTTTGAAAATGTTTGAGCCATGAAAATGTTCTATTGACTTCTTTTTTTTTCTTATTGACTTTAACTACAAAACAAACTGCAAATGCCACGTGGATAAATCAGTCACACAGCCACTCCATGTGGCATAGTCACATTTATGCACATTTCTGGAACCCACAGGGCTCTGGACGCGGAAAAAGGTTTCATTAACGGATTTTGTGGCACAATGTCACCCAAAGTGAAGTGAGGCTATTTATAGTCTTTGTCCCGTTAGCATAAATATTTGTTGTGTGTGCTGCAGAAATGCTACTATTTGATTCAAGTTTGCTTCCCAGAGTCTGCTAGGACTGTTAAGAATGTTCAGTTATGTGTTAACTTTTAAAAATATTTCTATTTTTTGAAAGTGTGGTAAAATATACATAATATAAAATTTACAATTTTGACCTTGCTTTTCTGTCTTGAGCTCTGACTCAGTGCCCTGCAGGGATCTAGACCCGCTCAGCGCATGCAGTGGTGGGGGTGGGGGGCAGAAGTGGGTTAGTAAATGAATAGAATGGATGGGTGGACTTGGGTGAGTCACTAGTCCGGGTGTCCCATCTGCTCTTCAAAACCATAGTTTTGCGCTACATGGAATATTCTAGTTCAACATTGGAGGCGACTGTGCTTCTTTTCCCAAATTCACAATTTGCTATCACTCTTTGGCTCAAGCACACAATGGTCCCATAGCAGCTAAGAGAAAGTGTCAGATAATTCTGGCCTTGAAAAGGGAAGGGAATTGTTTCCCAAGTCATTGTACACACTTCTCCCCAGGGACCGAAGGCCGCAGGGAAAGGTCCAGACCCTACTGGTGCTGCTTTTAAGCAAGAGCCAGATTCACCTCCTCGGCCCTCTGTGTCTGCTCCCTGGACTTCAGGTTACCACGGAACTGGCCAGCAGTCCATAGGCTCACTGACTTACCGTGGTTCAGGGATGAGGATCCACCACCTCGGGCTCCATGGGCGGGGGGTCCCAGGGCCGAGGCGAGGATGAGGACGGGGAGGGCAGCCACCGAGATCTTCATCTTCCAGGTGTGAGGGCAGTGCTGGCCTGAGTGCTCCCAGGCTCTCTGCTCCTGACTCCCTGGACCCCAGTCCTGCCCTCGTGTTTATGAGAAGAGGAGAATCAGGAAGTCACAAGGCACATGTCAACAGATTGTCCTTTGTCTATACGGTTGTCAACACATTTCTCATAAGGGAACAAGTCTGGGGATGCAACAGGAAGTCGAGGGCAGTGATGAGTTGGGGTTTTCTCAGCTGCCCATGGAAACAGGCACAAGTGTCAAAATGTCAGACAGAGGCCTCAGCCAGGACAGGGGTTGGGGGACCCTGGGGAAGGAGCTCTCCCGTGTTAGGAGGGTCTTGGAGGTCCTACAGGAGGAAGTGCGGGTGTCCCAGAGAGCTCTCCGGGTAACTTGTTCTTCCCCGTGTAAAAGAGCTACCTTCTTCGTCTTGCTGCTGTTTGTCAATGTCATGTCTGCAAGCACCACATTGCGATGCTTACTTTTCCCCAAATGAATCCTTTCTGTGGAGGGAATACCTGGTCGACCTTTTGTTTATGGTAGACAAGAGTGATCATATTTTATTTTTTTAATCTCACCTGCAGTTGTATTTATAGATTTGTAAGAGGGTGAGAGAAAAGCATTGATGTGAGTGAGAAACTTCAATTGACTGCCTATTGTCGAGTCCCAACTAATGATCGACCACGCAACCTTCTGATGTGCGGGGCGGCTCTCCAACCAACTGAGCCTGCGGGCCAGGGCTGAGCTCATTTTGTTTTTTAACGATGGACGTGTATGTGCGCTTGTTCTGACTTTGGTTTCTCTTTCCATTATTAGCGAATGTTTCTGGTTTCATCTCCCAATGTTCCATGGCATTCACATTTTTTTCTCTTAGTGTTTCTTCTGTTAGGTCATTGGTAAGGAGCTATAGCCTATAGCAGTGACCCAAACACTGGGCAGGGTCGTGAATGTTACTGTTCCAATAACATCAGATTCACATCTCCTAGCAAGTCGAAATTGCCAGTTTAAGGACTTACTTTACTCCCAAAATGTATTTCTTGAAACGTCAATATGATTTGCATAAACCAGGCTCTGTATAAAAACTCCTCACGGACATTCACTTTGCAGCAGAGTGGCCATGAAGAGGGCAAAGGCTGCACGCGGATGGGCCGTGACCCCTCCTTCCCTGCACCTTCTCGCCCTGTTTCCCCAGAATGCAGATCTGAACTTTGACCCCCAGGTTCACATCTTTCCGGCTCTTGCTCTCAGTGTCATTGGCTTACTTTAAATCAGTACCATCTCTACGATGATGGTTAAACTTCAATTCCTCCAGTAGAATTGTCACTCTGTTCCCCATTTTCCCAGTTTCTCAACAGAATTTTCTTGAGACTTGGGATTTGGGAAAACATCTAATTTTCTAAGAAATGCTGGGAAGGAATTCCCCCGTGGCTGTGTTAGGGGATGCCCAGGGGCGGGGGTGGGGTGGGGTGGGACCACAGTTCCCTCAGGGCCTCAGGGGGAAGCTGGCAGGGGGGGTTGCCATGGCCAGAGGGGCGGGGTCTCTGCCTAGGAAGCAGGAACGCTGGATTTGTCCTTGTTTCTGCTCCTGGAAGCCGCGTGACTCCAGACAGGACACAGCCTCTCTGAACCTGTGTCCTTAACATAGCAAATGGCATCCACGGGACAAGTGGCGTGCACTTTGATCCGTGTACCCTTGATTGTTTTGTGGGATAAAGGCCTCGTTTCCTCCGTGTGACAGACGGGGAAGCCGAGGCTCGGGAAGCCTGCACGGGCAAGGCAGAGGCCTCAGCGGACTGGTGTGGAGCCTCCAGGCGGGGCTCCCCGGCAGCAGAAGCCTGTGTTCCCGTGCACCCCTGGATTCCAGCACGTTCACCGCATGGGTGGTTCAGAGTGGGCTTTTAATCTGCGTTTGTTGAATGAATAAATGGGAATTCAGTTTGGACTCGTGTCTTTCTCACTGTAAAGACAATTATTTCTCCATTTTGTTTTGCTGTTCTCTGGAGAAAGAATAAAAAGATTCCATTTATCAAGTCTCTGAGATAGGCCTGGTACAAGGCTTCCTTCCCGCCTTATTTCTGTTCCTCACGACAACCCCGTGAGAAAGCATCCGTTACCCCGTTTGCAGGAGAAGTTTTGTAACGAAAACCGGAATTACGGGAAAGCACTGAGGAGCTCTGTAGCTGGCTGCAGTCAAAATTCCTGGAAAATAGCTCTCATTCCTTGGACCAGCAGCGATGTCCAATGAGAGGCCCAGGACCCAGCAGTTTTCCGTCTCTGAATTTGGTTGCGGTTCAACCCAGGAGAGCTGAGGTTCAGGAAATCTTCTCCCAGGACCCCCGCGGTGCCACTTTCTGCCCTGGCCCCAGCCCCCAGCAGAGAGGCAGCCAGGCCTGTTAGGGTGGGAAGGGCAGCGAGCTGGGAATCGGGCATCTGGGCTCAACCCCTGCCGCTTTCAGAGTCACCTGCTGCTTACTCTTCTTGTGTCCCACAGACATTAATTGAGACGTTCTACCTGCCAGGAGGGGGTCTGTGCCATATTCACATCTGGGCGGATCCTAGAGGGAAGGGAGAGAGGCTGACGCAGGGGCCCCAGGCTCACATGCCCGCTAGGACAGGCGGATAGCAGCGGGGTGTGGCCCCGCAGCAGGGGCTCCTGGGCCCTGGGGGAGGGTTGCCCCTGTCCAAAGGGACAGCGCTCTCCACCTTAGTGAAAGGTTACCTTGTGGAAACTCTGGCTCAGGCCTGCTTGGCTTTCCAGATTTGCAGAAGGAATTGGCTTGCAGATTTGTAAACGTTTCCAACTTTTAAAGGTTGGCAACTGAGTCAAACTATTGTAAAACCCCATCTGAGCCTCAAGGACAGCTTGAGCCTTTGTGGTTTCCTCTCCCCGAACCTATGCTGACATGTGGCTCCTGTGTGCCCCCAGGAGGTAGCTGACTAGATGTTCTGGAAGGCTCTGGATTAGATGTTCGGAAGGCCGGGGAGGCTCTACCAGGGGGCAGGTTTTCCCCTCCCTAGAGGAGAGAGCAGTGAGCCCTGCCCAGGAATGGGGTGAGGCTCCTGTAAAGGTGCTCTTCGTTCTCCAGGGGCCCCTAGGCTGGGAGAGCCAGGCCGACCCTCATCCTTCTGCTGGGTGACCAGCTGCAGGCACAGAGCTGGGCTGAAGACTCCTGGGCTCTCTGAGTCCTTGAAGTCTGGGCTCTGAGCCTCCTTTATGTGACAGGTTGTTGATCAGGAAGTCACAAGACAGAAAAATCCATGATTGCATAAGGGTTTTGTTTGCTGAGTTGTGGCTGTTGACATAACTAATATTGGTTTAATCAAAGGAAACTAGGAGGCAGAGAATGACCCTAGGTTTCGCATTTGCTGTGCACCTTGAGGGTGGGAGTGGGGGAAGCCCAGAGACCAAGGGCTCTGTGGCGGAAAGTGCCTTCCACTCCTGCCCCTCCCCAGAGAACCTGGTTAGGCCTCTGCAGTGAGCTCATCCTCAGGTGTGGACCGTGGGTTCAGAGGCCTGGTCCACTGTCTCAGGCTTAGCAACTCCAGGTCTCAACAGGATAGGGATGTGGACTCAGGTCTGATGGGGGCTGGGAGCAGGGAGAAGGATCTGCAGGGGATCCTGGAATGGATGGGCCTCACCAGCCAGGATTGGACTGGAACACCTCACCTATGCTGAAGGCCCCTGCCCCCTGCCCAGCACAGCGAGCTTGGTCAGGTCCTTAGCAACCAAGAAAGGTGCACAGGGCTCTCTGCTCCGTCAGGACTGCACTGGGGCTTGGGGCTGAGGGACTTGTTCCTTCTGGGTCAGGCTGGGGGAGCCAGAGGCAGGACAGTGAGGCTGTGCCCTGTGGTTTGTGCTAGGACAGATCACAGGGGTTCTCATCCCTTCCCTTCTCTGGAGGTGACCAGGAGCAGTACCCACTGACACAGCTCCCAGGGGCACCGTTCACAGGCAGTGATCAGATCTGTGCTGCCTGGAACACAGTTCCATAGAATACAATTGGATCTTGTCACCCTCCAGTTTGGGCTGCAGGGTCCCTGCACAGTGACACAATGGTTTGGTGACTGGGAGGTAGTGTGACCCACCATCCTCCTTTGCCCGGGATGAATGGGGTTCCTGGAATGTCGTGTTTCGCAAGAAATCTGGTTCTTTCTCCCGACACAGGAAAGAATTACAGATCAGCAAGCCTATTAGCTTAGCGTGCAAGCAAAGTTTGTTAGTGCTATGTTCTCATGGAAGGGAATGGGCCTTGCCAAAGTGGGGGGTGGGGAGGCAAGAGCAGGAGTAGCAAGAGCAAGGGTGGCAAGAGCAAGGGTGGCCAGAGGCCAGGGAGGCCAGAGGTCAGGTTTCTCCCGTTAACAGTGTGACTTTCGTGCTGATAGCTGATACGGAAAGGAGTCAGTTACCCTACTGGGAAGTGGGGCAGACTTGGCAGTCTGCCACCTCCACTCCCATCAAATTCAGATTAAGCAGCTGTGGCTTTTTTCCTCCAAAAACATTCATTGTGAAAAATACACATTATATAAAATTTACCATTGTCATCATTTTTAAGTATACACTTCAGTGGCATTAAGTACATTTACATATTATGCAGTTATCCTCATTGCCCAGCTGCAGAACATTTTTCATCTTGCAAGCTGAAACTCGATACCCATTAAACCTAACTCCCCATTCCCCACTCCTCCCAGCCATTAGAAATCTCCATTTTTCTGTCTCTAGGAAATTGACTATTCTAGGTACCTCATATACAAGTGGAGTCATACCGTATTTGTCTTTTGGTGACTGACTGGCTGATATCACTTAGCCTAATGCCCTCAAATTTCATTCATTTTGTAGCATATGTCATAATTTCTTTGCTTTTTAAGATGGAGTAATATTCTGTTGCACATGTACCCTCTCATACCCCTATTTTGCTTACCCATTCATCTGTTGATGGGCGCTTGGGTTGCTTCCCCATTTCAGCTATTGTGAATAATGCTGCTATGAACAGAGGTATACAAATATTTCTTTGAGACCCCTGTTTTCAGTTCTTTTGGGTGTATATATATATATATATATATACCCAGAAGTGGGATTACTGGGTCATATGGTAAATCTATTTTTAAGTTTTGCCCTACTGTTTCCCACAGCAGTTGTACCATTTTACATGTCCATGAAGAGTGCCCAAGAATTCTGATTTCTCCACATCCTTGCCAACACTTATTATTTTCTGGTTTATTTTTCGTAGCTATACTAATGAGTGTGAGGTGATATCTCATTGTGGTTTTGATTTAGGCATCTGTGTTTTTATCATTCTTATATAATGGGGTTCCAGATAAGTTTATTTGCAAAGAAAATGTTTTTCCACAGAAAGAAAAACTGAAACCTGTGTTTTAATGGAAAGAGCAGGAACTTTTGAGCTAGCGAGAGGCGTGGTCTTTAGTTCTGAAATCCACCCCTTACAAGCTATGGGAACATTTGGGTACTATGACTAAGCTTTTCAAGTGACACATGGTGGCTGAAAGGAATATGTAGCCTAAATACTCTAAGTGAGTGAAATCTTCCTTCTGTGTCCACATTGAGACCTTCCTTAGGGCGACGTTCATTCATTTGGTAGATGTTTAGCGATCTTTTACTGTATGCCAGGCACTTTCTAGGCCCCAGGGATACAGAGACAGACCAGAAAGGCAAGGTCCCTGCTCTTCAGGTGCTTAAATCCCAGTGGGGCAGACAGGCAAACAAGATAGTAGAAGATGGAGTTAAAAGCTAGGAAGAAAAGAACGCAGGGTGATGTGACGGAGAGTGGGGCGGAAGTTGCTTAATGAGCTGGTCAGGGGGGCCCATTGGGAGAGGGTATCATTTCAGCTAGAACCTGCGTGTTGGGAAGGAGCCAGACTCTCACAGATCAGCAGAAGTGTGTTTGGGTAGAGGGAAGAGCTAGGGGAATGACCCGGAAGTGAAAAGGGGCCTGGTGCATTCCAGGAACCGGCAGAAGAGTGGGAGCCTGGAGAGAAGGGAGTGAGGTTGAGAGTGTGTCCAGGTCCTTTGGGTCTGGTGACTGAACGGTGTGCCTGCCGTTTCACCACCATCTCACTCACATGGGCACTGCAGTAGTGACAAAGCAAGCTGGTGTGGCTCATAACCCAGTGGGGCCCTGGGGAGTACGTCCTGGAGAGTAGATGGGTGGATTTAACATACTTTCGTCAGCTGCCTTAAGGAAAAACAAGAAAGAAAAGAGCACGGGTTCTGCCCTCCTTAGACTTCACTCTCCTCCCCCCCAGGTGGGTGGAGAGGGGCTGAGCTGCCTGCTTTCTCCCAACGCATTAAGAGCGTAAGAAGAGAGAGAAATTGACGGCTAGATGGATGCCTCTGATAGCTGTCTTTCTCCTCCCTGCAGGCCGTGGGCTACAGTGTGTGTTCGAGGAGGGGAGGCGGGGAGAGGGTGGCAGACAGTGGCCTTTGTCCCCTTGGCTAGCCTAGCAGAACATCAGATGTGGGGGATTGGGGAGACACTCATGGGCAGAAGGATGGAAGAAGCTGACTTGTACCATCACTTGGGTCTCTCTGGGTCCTGGAATCCAACTTACTGATGACAGTGAGTCATCTGACTTCCAAGCTTCGGTAGGTAACATGCACCCTCCTTCTGGAGTGTCAGTCTTTTTAAAAAATTATATTTAATTGATTATGCTATTATAGTTGTCCTGATTTTTCCCCCTTCGCTCCCATCCACCCAGCACCCCCACTCTCTCAGGCAGTCCCCCCACCCTTGTTCATGTCCATGGGTCATACATATAAGTTCTTTGGCTACTCCCTTTCCTGTGCTGGACTTCACATCCCCATGGCTATTCTGTAACTACCAATTTGTACTTTTTAATCCCCTCACCTCTTCACCCATCCTCCCACACCCCTTCTCCCACCTCTTTATCTTCAACCTTTGACATTTTAATTTGGATGTGTCTTGGGGTGGGCCTCTTTATGTCCATCTTGTTTCGGACTCTCTGTGCTTCCTAGACTTGCATGTTTATTTTCATCACCAAATTAGGGAAGTTTTCTTTCATTATTTTTTCAAATGGATTTCCAGTTTCTTGCTCTTTCTTCTCTCCTTCTGGCACCCCTACATGGAGCTTTAGTCTTGTTTGACTGACTCTACTTCCCCTGTCAAAGGAGAAGGGGTGGAGTGGCGGAAGGGGTCTTGGGGAAGATTAAGGCTCAAAATTTGTTTCTATTTTTGCACACTGCATGTACAACAATGGTGCCAATTCATGACAGATTGTACAACAGTTTCCTGAATTTTACTCTTTTCGTGTCCGATCCCAAGGTGCTTTTATCAGGTGCTGAAGATCAGATTGTTTGTCTATGGCTCTTTCCAGTCCAGCCTTCCTCAGATGTTTGTGCTGCCGAGAGGGAAGTGGGTCTGTCCACCCCAACACACCCCAGCTCTACCCATGCTGACTCGCAGTGCACACTTCCTTTTTAAAGTGCCAACAAAGGGTTTCCTCCCAAGAGTTGCATAGGTAGAGAATCTTGCCCAGAATAGAGGTGGCTGACCGCTTGTATGTTTATGGAATCGGCTTTCCTCCCCTCTCCTTTTCTGGAAAGCTGGTTGCTCTGTGCTTTTCTTCAATATTCTATGATCTCTCTGCCTCCCAAGAATCCGGGACTATCAACCTCTAACTACATCATCTCAGTTGCTATAAATGACTTGGTCCAACCAAGGAATGAGATGCCATACAGTCTACTTTTCCACGTTGGGCTTCATTTTCTTCTGAAATACGGGAGTTATGCCCATTGTAGATTGTAATGGATGGAGAAGCGACAAATGGAAATTGGAGACCGCATGTTCTTCCACCTGTTCCGTTAACACTCTGTTTATTCATTAATTCACTCTTTACTCATTCATTTATTCCAATAATTAAAAATAAGCCCACGATGACCCCTCTACCTCCCTTTCTGACTTGACATCTCAGGGCCTGTTGCTTTTGCAGGAATCAGAGCCCATGTCAGAGCCCCCAGTTGCCCTGAATGTGTTGCGGGGTCTCCTCATACAATTTCCCACTTACTGCCACTTCCTCTCCTCTCTTCTTCTGTACTTGGCCAGCTTCTCCTGACTCCTTGCTGTCTCAGAAGACACCTGAAGGTCTTTTCTGTACCTCGGAAGGATCCAGAGATCTGGGTATTCCCAGGATGGTACCCATGGAGGTGGCTCCCCTCCCAGTGGTTTCCCAGTGTCTCATCCTGGAATGGGCAGGAGGAATGGCCTTCACACAACACTGGGCTTAGAGCACTGGCTGCTGGCCAAGTAAGAGTCTGCTAAAACATCTTGAGGGATCTTCCGGGGATGTGAGAGATGCAGCAAGAGGCTAGGGAGCCAACACCAACTATAGGAGAAGGCATAACAAGAAACGGAGCCATCCAAAGCAAAGAACAATTGACTTCTTCTCTTTGCCCTCCAAAAGATTGGAAGGACTTAGAAAGACAAACATTTCTTAAAGTTGGGGAACTCAAATGAACTGGGACATGTGCTGTTTTCCTAGAAATCCTCTCTCTCTCTCTGATTTTATTCTTACTCTCTAAAGAACTTAACTCACTAAAGGGCCTTATCTGGCCTCCCATCTTTTGGGGGAGGAAAATTCCTCTACCCCATGAGGTCACAACTCAACAGAGGTTAAGGTAGAATATTTCTTATGTCTCCAAAACAACAGGGATTTTGCAAATAGCTAACATACATCTAAACTTACCTGCAGCAATGGCAAATAAATAGTCCAGAGTACACCTCTTGCCAAATGTTTCACGAATTTGGCCTGAATTGTCGTATCTATAAAGCGGAGCTAACCTCTTCTGCTCTCTCCCTTTGAACCATTTATAGAATGTGATACTCTAGACTCTTGAAGGAGAGACCTGAGGGAGTCAAAACCCCATGTTGAGAGCTGCATTTTCACTCAGGTGATCTTTGTCATCGGGGAGTGTTTGACATCATTTCACCCGGGGCCAGAGAAGGTGACATCTGGGAAAGGCAGAATGGATGACAGGCTCCCATGGTGCTGAGGGGGGTCTGGGAGCAGGGGCACGTGGTGAGTCCCCGATGCCTCTGTGCCAGGCAGCCGGGGGTTCTGGGCTTGAGCATCGGCACGGCTAAGACGAGACGTGGGCCCTGGCAGCTGGCGCCACCGTCCTGGGTCGGAGCCGCTGCTTCCCCTCTCTACAGAAAGTCTCATGGTTTCGGAAGACGGAGACTGGGGGTGACAGTACGGGACAACACCAGTTTCAGCGTCTGTGTCATGCTGTGGGTTGCACAACCCGGGGGTTGCCCACACCCTTCGGCTAACTGAGGGGTTTCGGAATGATATCTGCAGAAGAGCTCAGTGTCTCCATGGGTTTGGGGCACTTATGAGGAAACCAGATATCTCCTCAGCTCACTGAGGTTGTTTTGAAGAAATTATTTCCCTCATTACTGGGTAACCCGGAGTTGGTATTGCCACAGGCCTCTTTGCAAGGACAGCTGTGTCTGAGCTAGGGGCTGACTGTTTCACCCCAGCGTAGAGCAGAAGGTGCTGATGTTTCTTCCCAGCTTCTCCGACCACACAGACGTGCTATCAGTGATGTCGCAGGCGGTTCAAGCCATGAGCAACCGTCACCCTAGGGGCTGGAAGGGGCACCTCTAAGATGGCTTCCTCAGTCTGCTGTCTGGTGCCTGAGCTGGGGTGGTTGAAGGCGGGCCCAGCTGAAGTTGTCAACGGCAACGGCAGTGTCCTATGTGTGGGCCTTCCCGGACGGCCGTCTTGGGGCTCAAAGACGAGTGTTCCTGCCAAACAAGATGCAAGCTGCATGGCCTTTTGTGACCTAGACACAAGTCACGTCACATCATTTCCGTCGTAATCTATGGGTCGAAGCAGCCATGGGCCCACGCACATTCGAGCAGAGGGGACCTGGACCCCACCTCCGCACGAGGGGCGCGCTGAAGAAGCTGTGGTCGTGCTTTGGAATCACCACAGTGTCCTTTCGTCTGTAAATGTTTGTGTTAGTTTCTTATTGCTGCTGTAACACAAATCACCACAAATTTAGTGTCTTAAAACAGCATAAATTTATTTTGTTATGGTTCTGGGGGTCAGAATGTAACAGGGTGCAGCCAAGAGGGGGGCCCCAAAAGGGAGTTGGAATGGGGCCCAGAACTCACGGTGTCCAGGAAATATTAGAGGGACATATAAGATGTCCTCACCCCTTCCCCCACAGGTATGAGTTGGGGGAAGGGACAAATGGAGCAGGGCCAACGGTTTTGCAGATAACCTCCAGAATGGTCATTTAACATATCTATAACCTTTAACTGGTTTCATAGATATGTTAAACAGCTGTGGCCATGCTCTGAGCCAGGGGGGATAGAAAGGACTTCCCCAAGGATGTGACTGCGGGGAGGAACCCTAAGTTAAAGCACCTGTGTGGGAGCTTGGAGAAGATTGGCTCCAGAAAATGGGACACACCTGCCCAGACTCATGATGGCATCCCAATAACCTTGGAAACGTACAGGAATGCTGGCAGGTGTAACCGATTGTAGGAGGAGTCGGAAATGGGGCTGCAGAGGATTGGCGTGGGGATTTAAACCCAGGCGTGGCAGCCATTTTGGGGAGATCCATGCGGTTTCACCAGAGTACAGACCCCTGCAGCTTTGGTGAAGAGGGAGAGTCACGAGGCTTTGCCACAGTGGGGACCCCTTCCCCACAGCTTTGGTAGAGGAGGGACCACGCGGCTTTGGGGTGCTCCCTTTGGCTGCGTGGCCTGGGAGCAAGAGAGACTGCCTGGAAGAAGGGTGAAAGAACTCTTGCCAGTAGGCCATGAGAAGGTGCCACATGGCTTCAGATTAACCAGAGATCCTGCCTGGAAGA
>PVKU01016569.1:0-14153 GCA_004027475.1 Anoura caudifer | reverse complement strand
GCTGTTATCAATCTTGCCAAGCTGATTTTTCTGGTCATGAAGACTGCAGTGGCCGAGGGGTGACCGTATTATTTTTATTTTTTTATTTTTCCCTTGTTCAGCATTCAGTTTTCTCTGGCCCACTGTCCTCAGAGGTGTCCCTAGATTCTCTGTCCAGGGACCCAGGCGCGAACTGTGGTCGCGCACCCACAAGCCCCGATGTTCCCTGAGTCTTCCTTGCACAGGATCCAACTGTCCCACGAACACGGTTCAACCCCTATGGTGCCCAGCGACTGCGCGCCCTGTCGCGCCGGGTCTCCCTGGGCGCGCTAATGCACCGATCCCCTAGCCGCTGTTTACAATGTTGCGAGGGAGCAGACAAAGGAGCTGCTGGGTCCCTGCTTGGCTGATCAGGGAGCGGCTGGTTTTTCAATGTCTTGTGGGTGCAGACAAAGGCGCGCGCTCCAGCTCCCGCATTCGATTCTCCAGGGGCTATAAGATCTTAACTCCTGTCTGTGAGATTTCCAACGACCAGGTTTATGCTGGCGTGGCGGGTCCCTGCTTGGCTGCCCAGGGAGCGGATGTTCCTGCTCCCTCCCCTGCGTCTTACGGCCAGCCCTGGCCCGGTTTCTCGGCCCCCGCCCTGGTCTCCGCACTGCCAGAGTACTCTCCTTACCGTCCGGTTTTTCAACGTCCACTGCAATTTTCGATAATCTGTTTTCAAATATGCTGTGTTTCTGGTGTCTGTTTGCTGTGCTGCTTTGAAAAATGTCCCATTTTTAGACCTATGTGTGGGAGGCAAAGAGATGTGCATCCTCTTACCAAGCTGCCATCTTCTCTCTCCACAAATAAAATCTTAAAAAAAAAAAAAAAGAAGATCAGAAAGTTCTTTCACAAAATGCCCTTAAAGTTCACTGGCAGAATATCAGACCAGATGTAACACAGGTACAAAGATAAGTATTTATTATCAATTCAACCATTTGTTGAGCAAGGCCCTATTGTCAAGCAGTGTTGAAAACAGAGATTAGGTAAATAAGTACATTTTCAGCCTTTAAGAAGTTTGTAATCAATTAAAGATGATCAATTATACAGATATATATATGCATTTTATATAAATACATATACATATATTTACTATTAAATACTGTTATAAAGAATGAATGTTACAAAAAAAGGTTACAAACCAATTCAAATGAATCAGAGAATCATTATAATTATGGTTCAGAGAAGGTGGCCATTACCCCCAGTTGGATTAGAAAAGGCTTCTTGGAAGAGGTTTTTTCTGAGCTTCATTTAAAAAAAAATATTTTATTTATTTATGTTTTAGAGAGGGAAAGGGAAGGAGAAAGAGAGGGAGAGAAACATCAATGTGTGGTTGCCTCTCACACGCCACCCACTGGAGACCTGTCCCACAACCCAGGCATGTGCCTTAGACTGGAAATTGAACCAGCAACCCTTTGATTTTCAGGCTGGCACTCAACCACTGAGTCACAGCAGCCAGGGCATGAGCTACATTTTAATGGACTAGTTCATCTTGACCACCATACTCAGATAAATGAGTATGTCATCCCAGAAGATCTATGAGTGAGGCATGAAGGCAGGAAACCAGGAATTATGTCTGAGATAGTGAAATGTCCAGATTGCCTGGAAGTTGGAGTGCTTTGAGGCTGTGTAGTGGTCTCAGACACTAAAATGTCACTTTGATGTCAGCTCACAAAGGATTTTTGAATGGCATACTAAGAACTTTAAACCTGAAATTTCTTCAGAAAAGAATGATGTGATTAGATATGCAAGATAAATTTAAAAAATCTAGAGGCAGGAAGGTCAATCTAGGGCAGTGATGGTAGTCTCTGATTAAAATGAGTTACTGTTGGAAAGGACTCAAGAGTCCCTACTAGTCCATCTGTTTATTTTACAAATTAAAAAAGCTAAGGCCTAGATGAGTACTGTGATTCATCCAAGTTCAATGAACTAATAATGTTAGATCAGAACTAGAACCTAGCTTTTGATTCTATTTCAAAAAAAGACATAGCAAGGGCTTAAAAATCTTAAAGTGAGAAAACAAATGGAAGAAGCCCTGTGACAGGATAAGTGATTGGCCTTGTAGACTAATTGAGTATAGGCAATGACAGGAAGAAGTGCAAAGGGACTCAGAAAATGTAAGCCCTCCACCTGCCTCCAAGCACTCTCTGCTTGCCTAGGGGCCCTTGCCTCCACCACCAGACTTGTTTGTCTGGCTAGCCCCTGCCCACCACCTCAATTTACCTGTGCTTTCTCAATCTGCAATTTGGCTCCTCCCTCATCCACAGTCCTGAGCAGTTTTCTATTGCTGTATAACAAATTGCTACAAACTTAGTGCCTTAAAACAGCACCCACTTTTTTTTTTTGTTCATAGTTCTGTAGTTTGTAAATCAAGCAAATCATGACTGCATTCTCTACTTAGGATATCAGGAGGCCAAACTCCAGATGTCAGCCTGGCTGAGCTGTATCTGAAGGCTCTGAGAAAAACTTCAAGGATGTTCAGCATCACTAGCCATCAGAGAGATGCAAATTAAAACCACAGTGAGATATCACTTCACACTGGTCAGAATAGCCATCATAAACAAATTAACAAACAAGTGCTGGCAAGGTTGTGGAGAAAAGGGAACCCTAGTACACTATTGGTGTGAGTGCAGACTAGTACAACCACTGTGGGAAACAGTATGGAATTTCCTCAGGAAACTAAAAATGAAACTGCCTTTTGACCCAGCATTTCCACTGCTGGGACTATACCCTAAGAATCCTGAAACACCAATTCAAAAGAACCTATGCCCCTCAGTGTTCACAGTAGCACAATTTACAAAAGCCAATTGCTGGAAGAAACCCAAGTGCCCATCAGTAAATGAGTGAATCAAAAAACTGTGGTACATTTACATGATGTAAATACTATGCAGCAGAAAGAAAGAAGGAGGTTAGAAGATGGCAGCAAGTAGGAGGGAGTGGATTCCACTCCCCCCCCACACATGGGAGAAAAACCTAGCCGATCTATGGAGAAACAGATCAAACAGCCAAGAGTACTCCAGTATATATGAAAATAGGAGACCAAAAATTGCAGTGGACACTGAAAAACCAGATGGTAAGGAGAGTGCTTCAGGACAATAAGGTCCCAGGGACCAGTGCGGGGGCCAAAACAGCTGCAGCCCCAGGCCCAGCACCCGCTGGATCTGCCACAGGGTCCTTGGGAGAAAGCTGGGACAACTGCTCTCTCCCTAGCCAAACAAGGTTTGAGCAGCACCGGGAGAGACCTGGTTGCTTGAAGTGGCAGAGAGGGGAATAAGGACTAAGTGGCAAACACACAGGGGCTGTGAGCACCCACGGAGTCTGTGGACACCAGCTGGGGAGAGTGGAGAGTTGGGACTTGGTGGGCCCTGACCCCGATTGTCCCCTGTCTGGTTGGAGAATTGGGCTGTGCCAGAGGCCAGGCAGCTGTATGGAGCAGCAGGCTTGAGTAGAAGGAATTTCTCAAAAAGAAAAAGTGAAAAAGGAGACACTGTTTTGGGAATTTTCCTGCAGCAGCCACTCCAGCCTCCTCCCCACCCAGCCAGGCAGCAATCCCGCGGTGGCACCCACTGAATGCCCTACACATCCCCATAGCACTGGGAAGGGTGCACACCCAAACTTGAAGGACTGGAGGCAGCCTGACCCAGTGTGCACACCCACAACCCAGGGACAGTGCTCTCTGAGGAAGGACTGGATCCCATACCCAAGGCCCCATGGAGAAGCACCCAGCTAGCCCTGGGGTGAGTGCACACCCAAACTGAGGAACTTGAGGGACCATAGACTACTGGGGAGCTGGGCTGGAGGCTGACTGACTTTGGATCAGGAAAGGAGAAAAGCAAAACCAATCGCCCCTCAGCCAGGTGCAGCCAGGAAGACCAGCAAAAGTGGTTTGGCCAGATTGAAGACAGCAAGAGGCTTTTTTTTTTTTTAAGTAATCCTTTAATTTTTTTTTTAATTTTTATTATTCTTTTTATCTTTCAACTCCTTTTTCCTTTCTTCTTTCTTTCTTTCTTTCTTTCTTTCTTTCTTTCTTTCCTATTTTATCTCTTCTTCCTTTCTTTTTTTTAAATTCTCAGAAGTGAGACAAAAAAGCCTAGAACTGTGAAAAGACCAGAGTTGGACCAAAAGAGGGGTCATCCCAACAGCTGAGACAGTGAGACAAATTACACTTTGCTACTACAGAGAACCTGCAAGTTATTGCATATTTGTATTACTATTTTTTCATTATTCTTACATCTTTTATTTTATTAGTATTTTTGTATTTCTCTTCTTTCTGGTTAGTTTTCTTTCCTTGGCTGGTTATATTGTACCATTTGAAAGTTTTTTCTTGTTCTCTCTTTCTTAGTGTATTGTTAATTTACTGTCCTTCACTTCACTTGTGTTCCATTAGCACAATACTCAAGGTCCTACACTTCCTATTCTTCTTATGCAGATCACATAGATTCTGACATAGGATTGTTGCTCCATTACTATTATAAATAATAGCTGTTCCATACAATTGTAAATACTACACAACACCCCTCCCAGATCTTGGCCCACATCACAGTTTCCTGAACTCTATTACTATAGTGGTTAATTGTATTCTCTCACACACTACACCTATTTACTATCCTTTACTCTCACCTTACCTCAGAATCTGACCTCCCACAACCTCACTGCCTTTTAGATCCAATTCACAATCCTTCCCTCCCCAACAACAGTCTTATATTCTTTCCACCCTCTCTAAAAAGTGGCTAGTTGGGTGGAATATCACAGTTAACACTATACATAGCCAAAGGATCTCCTATCTCTTCTCTACCAGCTGCTACTGTAAATATCATAGAATACACTGTTGCTGTCTTAAACTATTTTGCCTTCCCCTCCAACTGATCACAAAAAAAGAGTAGGTGGAATCTGTGAACACCAGAATACCTGCTAGAAGAGGAAACCCACCAATAAAGGAAGCACAAAGAGATAACAGAAGAAGGTTAAGGAGGAAGTGGAAGCCACACTAACCTCAATCCAGGACCTATCTGGAAATACAATGAAATAGTGGAGAAATTACCCAGAACAAACAACTGAACAAGAGCAAGAGAGAATCCTCAGAACCTTGTACACATAGAAGAACCAGGTTCAACACAACCTGCCCACACCAGCACAACAAAACACAATAGGTGGTGAACAGAGTGACTCTCAGTTAACCAGCTGGTGGGAAGGACCCACCAAAGAAAGACCCAACAACGATCAAAACCCAAAGACAAACACAGAGCCAACATAAATGACAGCCCAAGGCCAGTAAGTTTGGAAGATCAAGGAGATGACACCACTGAATCTCAGAGGTATTCTATCATAGAAGTTCACACCATAAATCCAGGGAGTCAGAACAGATCAATTTAAGAAGCTGAGGCTAACAAGAAGAGCCTCACAAACAATGGAAGACAAAGAAACAATCCCCAAATGAAAGGAAAGGAGGAAGCCTCAGAAAAAATGCTAAATGGAATAGAGGAAACTCAATTATCAGATATTGATTTCAAAGAAATGGTTATCAAGAAGCTCATTGAGCTCCCAGAGAATTACTAGAAACTACAGGGAAACTACAATGAACTCACTGCAAACTATATCAACATGAAAAAGGAAATAGAAACTATCAACAAGGGCCAAGAGAAAATGAAGAATACAATTTCTGAACTGAAGAACACAGTAGAAGGAATCAAAAGCAGTATCAATGAAGCAGAAGATTGGATCAGCGAGCTGGAGGATGAAGTAGAAAAAACACCCAGAAAGAGCAAGAAAAGGAAAAGAGGCTCAGAAAAAATGAAGAGAGATTAAGGGAAATGCAGGACAATAGGAAATGTAATATTATTCATATAATAGAGATACCAGAAGAGAAGAAGAAGAGCAAGGGATAGAAAACCTATTTGAAAAAGTAATGATGGAAAACTTTCCTAATTTGATGAGAGAAAAGGTTACACAAATCCAGGAAACAGAGAGAGTCCCAATCAAAGGGACCCAAAGAGGCCCACTTCAAGATGCATCATAATTAAAATGACAAAATTCCAAGACAAAGAGAGAATCTTAAAGGCAGCAAGGGAGAAAAAGGAAGTAGCATACAAGGGAGCCCCAATAAGGTTAGCAGCTGACTTCTCAATGGAAACGCTCCAAGCTAGAAGAGAATGGAAAGAAATATTCCAAATAATGAGAACCAAAGGCCTGCAACCAAGACTACTTTACCCAGCAAGTCTCTCAATCAAGACAGAAGGCCAAATAAGAAGCTCCCCAGACAAAAGAAGTCTAAACAAACACACCTCTACCAAACCAGTTCTGCAAGACATGCTAAAGGGACTGCTTTAAGAAAAGGAAAGAAAAGAGAGTCAGACAGAGAAACACAGGTATGAAAATGGCAATGAATAAATTAAAGTACTTGTCAATAATGACCTTAAACACAAATGGATTAACTGCTCCAATCAAAAGACATAGAATAGCTGAATGGATGAGAAAGCATGATCCACACATATACACATATGCTGCCTACAAGAGACCCACCTCAGGACAAAAGACCTGCAGAGACTCAAAGTGAAGGGCTGGAAACAAATTTTCCAAGCAAATGGACAGGAAAAAAAAAAAAAGCCAGGGTAGCAATACTCATATCAGACAAAATAGGCTTCAAAAGAAGAGCCATAAAGAGAGACCCAGAAGGTCACTTCATAATACTCAAGGGAAGAATCCACCAAGAAGACATACACATTGTAAATATATATGCACCCAACATAGGAGCACCCAAATACATAAAGAAAATCTTAGAGGACTTCAAGAAAGGTATTGACAGCAACACAATTATAGTAGGAGATTTTAACACCCCACTGTCAAAAATGGACAGATCTTCTAAATAAAATATCAACAAAGATATTGTGGCACTGAACAATGCCCTAGATGCAATGCACTTAACTGATATATATAGAGCCCTTCATTCCAAATAAGGTAAATACACACTTTTCAAATGCACATGGAACATTTTCAAAGATAGACTGTTACAGAAAATAATTCGGAAAATAATGACTCTGGTGCGATTCGGGGTAATGGAGTGAAGCTTTATTACATGTGCGGAACCCGGAGGAGGCAGTCTGCAAATTCTGGGCCCCTAACCTTGGCTGAGCAGGGCTTTTATTGATCTCCAGACACCCTATCCTACGTGGCAGAAGTAGGAGGTGCAGAAGTAGGAGGTACAGAAGCTGATGCAAAAATAACTCTAGGGTTGAGGTGTCCTTATCGGAAGCTGGGTGTGCAGAAGCCAAAGCAGAAGTTACGACTACCTAACCAAAACCAGATGGTTTGGCAGTTTCTAAGTAATCTAAACAAAATTCTTTCCCAGTTCCCGGTCCCTCTTCTGGGTCACCTTGTCCTAGTTGACTTTTCTTCTACATTCCTCCCTTTTGATGCTGAGACATATTATTATTCTCAGTATCAATGGCTAAATTCAGGGTTACTATCTACTTGGGGTAGTCTATTATAATGGTGTCTCTGGAGAGAAAGGATTTTTGCTGTTGCCTTTCTAGTAACTGTAGTCTCTATCTATTGGACTAAAGTCTGAAGCAGGCATGGATCAACTGTAATAGCTAGGAACAATAATAATAAAGGGCCTATTACTGGAGCTAAAACTGAATACATGATAGATTGCCACCAAGGGGTAGATGCCCAAGGTTGGTCCTGGTTGTTAATCTTGTTCTGGATATCCTGAAGTTTGTGGATATTTTCTTCCACCAAAACTGTGGGGGCCTGTACTCTGGTGAAACCGCATGGAATCTCCTCCCTCTGGCAAAGTTTATAGTCATATAAAGGACAATGGACAAAGGTCTCATCTTCTTGTAATTGCTTCCGGCTGGACATGGATGTCATCCTACCTACCCTTGGGTCAGGGGTGCCCTGAAAGGGTGTTGCAGAACAGAGGGAGTCCTTCCTGTAAGGGGAAGGACTTTACAGAATCCTGGTCAGTTGGTAGTCACCAGGAAGTCACAGGCTTGGTGTCCAAAGGCTGGCATTACAGGACAGTTGGCATTCTGGTCAGGTCATATTCTGGAGGAGATGGATTTGAAAAGAGAATTGGAAGCACAATTAAATCATAACCACTAAAAGACCAAGGCAGGGTCTTAGGTAAAGAAATGGCTTATCTGGAGGAAGGTATACAAGGCATGTTACACCTATCCAAAACTTTGGTGGCCCAGTATACTTCACTGGGGCTGAGGGGACTATATTGTAATTTCCCTCCTTTCAGATATCTGGGCCCTTTCTGTCCAGGCCATCAAGACAGAAAATGGCAAATTAGTTCTAAAGTGAAGCCCACAGACTGCCCCAACCCTTCACCAACCCAACCACTTAGTTCAGCCAAACCGTTGAGCCTCATGGGGCGACGATGAAGATGGGCTTCTCAAGTGAGGCCCATATTGCAACCAATCACCCAGGTAATGATGTCATAGGCACATGCCCTATGAAAACAGAAGAACACACAGGTTTATTCATACAACAATCCCCAAAACAGTCTCTGTGGCTGTGAGATGGTCTTTTGGGAAGACACTCAGTTGCAAGGTCCTTCCTGCCTGTAATTGTACATCCTTGGTGACATTACAGACCCAGTTTCAACTTTCAAATGAAAGCAAACTTCCAAGACAGTTAGCTGCGCCATTCTGATGTCTGATACTAAGCTTTGTGATTTTCCTTAAATCACAATTTTTCCCCTTAAAATCAGCCTCATTGTTTGTATATCCTTTATACATATTCTTACATATCCAGATTTTTAACCATCATTCACTTTTAATCCTAGTTTCTTTCCCACACTGGGAAGGACTATACTTGAACTTAGTATGCAGCAGCAAAAAAATCCCTAGCACCACTGGTACCTTACACTAAAAGTCCCTAAATTTGCAGGCACATCTTGCAGTTTTCCTAAAGCTTAGACCTTGCAAACACCTTATCAGTCAGATGGTCACCCTTGCACCTTCGTTAAAGACTTTCAGAACCAGAGCCATCTGTGTCCTTGTCCAGCTAGGAGGTTGGTTACAGCATGTGGCATGTGAAGGCTAATCTCCTGTCCCAAGGTTAGCTTATTGCCTCCTGCAGGAGGATTATTGTGGCTACTATCACCCTCGAGCAAGGGGGGCAATCCTGCTGCAACATTGTCTAGCTACTTGGACAGATAGGCTACAGGTTGTGCCAAGGTCCAACCTCCTGAGTCAGGATCCCTAGGGCTACCTTATTTCATTCATGGGCATACAGGGAGAACGGCTTGTCAGGGTTGGGCAGGCCGAGGGCTGGAGCTCTGACCAGGAGTTCTTTTAGTCTTTCAAAGGTACTCTGCTGCTCTGGTCCCCAGCTGAATGGGGCAGTCTCAGCCCCCCTTAGGGTCTGGTACAGTGGTTTGGCTATTTCTGCATACCCTGGAATCCATATTCAGCTGAATCCAGCTGTCCCTAAAAATTCCCGAAGCTGTTTTCTGCTCGTGGGTCTGGTTTGCTGACTGATTACAGCCCTTCTTTCAGTTCCTAATGTCCTTTGACCCTGGCTTATTCGGAAACCTAGGAACTGAATCTTCTTTTGGCAAATCTGGGCCTTTTTCTTTGACCTCTGGGTGGCCTGATAAATGGGATGTTTTGGGGTCTTTGCAATGAGAACCTGTGCTTGTGTTTTGGCGGCTGGGCATCCACAGCACATTCGGGCACCTTTCTTCTGCCCAGACGCCCCGAATGTTTCCTCCTCTTACAGCACAGACAAAGGGTTTTAGGGTTCTCTCACTCACCCGCCTGGCCTCTTCTCTCTCGAGGAACTTAGGTCTGTCTTAGCTAAGCCCGCCCGTGTAGAGTCCGGGTTAGCTTCCTAGCCATTATGCCGTATGACAGACTGAGGAACTGCAGGTTAGGGCCCACTCATGCTCCATAGGCTGACACCCATGGAGCCACAAACACATTCACTCTCTTTCAAACACACAATTTCCCAGAGTTTATTACTTTTCCCTCCCCGAGAAAGGGAAACCTGGTCCGGATACCTGATGCCACTAGGGCCCGAGTTCCCTCCAGAGAGAGGGAAACCTTATCCAGATGACTGAGTCCACTGGACCATGAGAGGTGATCAGCCTCCCTTCCTGGTCTCAGGTCCCGTCCCTGGGGCACTTACTGATCCGGCACCTTCCAGACAAGCCTCAGTCCCCTTTCTCTGCCTGCCCGGGTTGAAGGGCGGCTTGGAACCCCAGGCAGAGGTAAGCCACAGCTTTCCAGGACCCGGAATCACTGGGGCACATGCTTCCCTCCAGCCACTGGCTCACCCCATCAGTCCCAAACGCCTTCACCGGAGGCAAACAGCCTGCTCGCGTGAGTCATTTCCCGGTCAGGGAACCAAAATGTTATGGAAAATAATTCGGAAAATAATGACTCTGGTGTGATTCGGGGTGATGGAGTGAGGCTTTATTATATGCGTGGACCCAGAGGAGGCAGTCTCCAAATTCTGGGCCCCAAACCTTGGCTGGGCAGGGCTTTTATTGCTCTCTGGAGGCCCTATCCTACGTGGCAAAAGCAGGAGGTACAGAAGCTGATTCGAAAATAACTCTAGCCTTGAGGTGTCCTTATCAGAAGCTGGATGTACAGAAGCCAAAGCAGAAGTTATGACTACCTAACGGAAACCAGACAGTTTGGCGGTTTCTAAGTAATCTAAACAAAACTCTTTCCCAGTTCCTGGTTCATCTTCTGGGTCACCTTGTCCTAGTTGACTTTTCTTCTACAAGACCACATGATAGAACACAAAACAAACCTCAACAAATTCAAGAAAATTGAAATCATATCAAGCATTTCCTCTGACGACAAGAGACTGAAAGTAGACCAATCCCAAGGGAAAAAGCCCAAAACACTAAAAATCATGGAGATTGAACAGCATGCTATTAAACAATGAACGGGCTAAGAATGAAATTAGGGAAGAAATCAAAAAGTTTCTAGAAAAAATGAAAATGAGCTCACAACAACCCAAAACTTATGGGACACAGCAAAGGCAGTCCTGAGAAGGAGGTTCATAGTGATACAGGCCTACCTAAAAAAGATAGAAACATTTCAAATAATCAAGCTAACCCGATACCTACAAGAACTTGAGGAACAACAACAAAGACAGCCCAGAGCAAGTAGAAGAAAAGAAATAACCAAAATCAGAGCAGAATTAAATGACATAGAGACTAAAAGCACAATTCTAAGGATCAATGAATCCAGGAGCTGGTTCTTTGAAAAGATAAACAAAATTGACAAGCCTTTAAGCAGGGTCATCAAGAAAAAAAGAGAGAGGACCCAAATAAACACAATTGGAAATGAAAGAGGAGAAATTACATCTGACACCACAGAAATACAAAGGATTGTAAGAAATTACTATGAAGAACTATATGCCAAGAAATTTGAAAACCTAGGTGAAATGGACAAATTTCTAGAAAAGTATAATCTTCCAAAACTCAATGAAGAAGAAGCAGAAAGCGTGGACAGACCAATAACAGCAGATGAAATTGAAGCAGTAATCAAAAAACTCCAGACACACAAAAGCCCTGGACCAAATGGTTTTACAGAAGGATTCTATAAAGCATTTAAGGAAGAGCTAACCCCTATACTTCACAGACTTTTTGAAAAAATCCAAAATGATGGAAGATTCCCAAACTCTTTCTATGAAGCCAGCATCATCCTAATCCCAAAACCAGATAAAGACACAACAAAGAAAGAAAACTTCAGGCCAATATCCCTGATGAACATAGATGCTAGAATCCTCAACAAAATATTGGCAAACTGTATCCAACAATACATTAAAAAGATCATACACCATGATCAAGTAGGTTTCATCCCAGGGATGCAAGGATGGTACAATATTTGCAAATCAATAAATATAATACACCACATAAACAAAAGCAAAAACAAAAATTGCATAATTATATAAATAGATGCAGAAAAAACATTTGATAAGGCACAGCACCCATTTATGATAAAAACACTCAGCAAAGTGGGAATAGAGGAGCATTCCTCAACACAATAAAGGCCATATATGAGAGGCCTACAGCCAGCATCATTCTCAACGGGCAAAAACTAAAATCTTTTCCACTAAGATCAGGAACAAGATAAAGTTGTCCACTTACACCATTTCTATTCAACATAGTATTGGAAGTTTTAGCGACAGCAATTAGACAAGAAAAGGAAATAAATCAGAAAGGCATCCAAATTGGAAAGAAGGAAACAAAACTCTTATTGTTTGCAGATGACATGATAGTGTACACAGAAAATCCTATAGGCTCAGCCAATAAACTGCTCAACCTGATAAATGAATTTGGCAAAACAGCAAGATACAAAGTCAATATCCAGAAATCAAAGGCATTTTAGTATACCAACAATGAAACAGCTGAAACAGAAATCAAGAAAAAAATCCCATTTGATATGCCAACAAGAAAACTTAAATACCTAGAAACAAACCTAACCAAGGTAGTAAAAGACCTATACTCAGAAAACTACACAACACTGAAGAAAGAAATCAAGGAAGACACAAACAAATGCAAACACATACTGTGTTCATGGATTGGAAGAATTAACATCATCAAAATGGCTGCACTACCCAAAGCAATTTACAGATTCAATGCAATACGTATCAAAGTACCAATGACATATTTCACAGACATAGAACAAACACTTCAAAAATTTATATGGAACCATAAACGACCCTGAATAGCTGCTGCAATTTTGAGAAAGAAGAGCAAAGTAGGAGGGATCACAATACCTAATACCAAACAGTATTACAAGTCCACTGTAATCAAAACAGCCTGGTACTGGCATAAAAACAGCACACAGACTACTGGAACAGAATAGAGAGCCTAGAATAAACCCAAGTTTCTATGGTCAATTAATATTTGACATAGTGGGCAGCAACATAAAATGGAGTAAAAATAGCCTCTTCAACAAATAGTGTTGGGAGAGCTAGACAGCTACATGCAAAAAAAAAAAAAAAAAATGAAACTCGAGCACCAACTTACACCATACACAAAAAGAAATTCAAGGTGGATAAAAGATTTAAATATAAGTTGTGACACTATAAAATTCCTAGAGGAGAACAAAGGCAGGTGAATCTCAGATACTTCACACAGCAATATTTTCACTGATATGTCCCCTAGAGCAAGGGACACGAAGGAAAGAATAAACAAATGGGATCTCATCAAAAGAAAAACCTTCTGCACAGCTAAAGAAAAACAGTATTAAAATAAAAAGAGAACCAACCATATGGGAAAACATATTTGTCAATGATACCTCAGAGAAGGGTTTAATCTCCAAAATATATAAAGAACTTACACAACTCCACTCTAAGAAGACAAGCAACCCAATTAAAAAATGGGTAAAGGACTTGAACAGACACTCCTCCAAGGAGGACATACAGAGGATCCAGAGACACATGAAAAGATGCTCAATATCTCTAGCTATCAGAGAGATGCAGATTAAAACCACAATGAGATACCACCTCACACCAGTCAGAATGGCCATCATAAACAAAGCAACAAACAACAAGTGTTGGAGAGGTTGTGTAGAAAAGGGGACCCTAGTGCACTGTTGGTGGGATTGCAGACTGGTACAACCATTGTGGAAAAAGTATGAAATTTCCTCAGAAAACTAAAAATGTATCTGCCTTTAGACCCAACAATTCCACTGCTAGGATTATATCCTAAGAACCCTGAAACACCAATCCAAAAGAACCTATGCACCCCAATGTTCATAGCAGCACAATTTACAATAGCCAAGTGTTGGAAGCAACCTAGGTGCCCATCAGTAAATGAATGGATCAAGAAACTATGGTACATTTACATAACGGAATTCTATGCAGCAGAAAGAAAGAAGGAGCTCTTACCCTTCACAACAGCATGGATGGAACTGGAGAGCATCATGCTAAGTGAAATAAGGCAGGAGGTGAAAGACAAATACCATATGATCTCACCTTTAACAGGAACCTAATCAACAAAACAAACAAACAAGCATAATTTAACCAAAGTCACTGAGATTGAGAATGGGCTGACAGTGACCAGAGGGGAGAGGGGAGGGAATTCAGGGGAAAAAGGGGAAGGGTTTGGAGCAACAAGTATGAAAGACACATGGACAAAAACTAGGGGGGGTGGATAT
>PVKU01016568.1:0-14158 GCA_004027475.1 Anoura caudifer | reverse complement strand
ATCTCAGGAGCAAAGGATCCCAGCCCCATAGCAGGCCCCCGAACCTAGAGTTACAGTACCAGGAAGATTAGTCTCCATAACTTCTGGCTGCGGTGTGAATTGATTCTGTAGAAGACAGAAACTGTTACAGTCCCAGGCAGTTCCTCTTAAAGGGCCTACCCACAGACTTACTTGAACTCACTCCCTCTGAGCTCCAGCACAGGGGCAGCAGATTAAAAGGCATCAGAAACATATGGGGAGGAAGTGAATTTCTGATAACAGGACAAGATCTAGGGGAGAAGTGCTGGCAGAAGCCATTGTTCTTTTTCTGAGCCCTCCCTCCACAGAGCCACAGAGCCAGCAGGCAGGTACCATTTATGAAACTCCATTAACCTGGCTCACACTGTTTGCCCTCCCTGGTGATTTCCTGAGGCCCTGCCCGACAAAACTTTTGGGCCCACCTGAGCTGTTTCCAGGGCCTTTTCCATATGAATGGCTTGTCTTAACCCATGCTTCATATTTTTCTAAATTCTCTCAAACAAGCAGCATCTGGCTTCAGTGAGCCCCATTAACTCTTGATAAGTTGTCCCAGGCACAACACTAGCAGCAGCTGGCCTAGCTTTACAACTTGGCCTTGCCTGGGAACCTCCAAGCCCAGCACAAGTACCAGCTATCTTTAGATTGCTTTGTAGCCTATGCTTTGTGACCCCAGACAGAACACAGATGGTGGCTGACCTTGGATGTGCCAAAGCAATCAAGGCTCAACTACAACAGAAGAGTGTACAGAGCCCAAACAATGGGTTCACCTTGAGTACCCAGCTTGGGTGAGAGGGGAGGCTGTGCCACTGGACTCTACAGCACACTTACTACGTTAGGCCACTCTACCAAGCCTGGGAAATATAGAAGCTCTACCTAATACATAGAAACAAACACAGTGAGGCTGCCAAAATGAGGTGTCAAAGAAACATGGCCTAAATGAAAGAACAGAACAAAACTCCAGAAAAAAAAACTGGACAAAATACAAACAATCTACTAGATACAGAGTTCAAAACACTGGTTATAAGGATGCTCAAGGAACTTAGAACCTTAGATAAAAAAGATCTAGTCAGAAACAAAGATGCACTAATTAAAATAAAGAACGATTTATAGGGAATCAACAGTAGAGTGGATGAAGGTGAGAATCAAATCAATGAATTGGAATATAGAAGCAAAAACAACCAATTAGAAGAACAAGAAGAAAAAATAATAGAAAAAATTAGGGTAGTGTAAGGAGGCTCTGGGACAACTTCAAGCATACCAACATTTATATCATGGGGATGCCAGAAGGAGAAGGGAGAGAACAAAAAATTGGTAACCTGTTTGAAATAATAATGAAAGAAAGCTTCCCTAATTTGGTGAAGGAAATAGACATACAGGTTCAGGAAGCACAGAGAATCCCAAACAAGATTAACCCAAAGAGGACCACACCAAGAGACATCATAATTAAAATGCCAAAGTTTAAATTCAAAGAGAAAATCTTAAAAGAAGCAACAGAAAAGCAGTTAGTTATCTACAAGGAAGCTCCCATAGCTGATTTCTCAAAAGGAACTTTGCAGGTTAGAAGGGATTCACAAGAAATATTCAAAGTGATGAAAAGCAAGAACCTACAACCAAGATTACTGTGCCCAGCAAAGCTATAATTTAAAATTAAAACACAGATAAAGATCTTCCCAGAAGAGAAAAAGCTAAAGGAGTTCACCACCACCAAACCAGTACTATGTGAAATGTTAAAAGGTCTTCTTTAAGGAAAAGAAGTTGTCCAAAAATATGAACAGTAAAATGGCAATAAATACAAACATATCAGCAAGTGAATCTAAAAGACAAAATAAACAAAGAAGCAGAACAGAAACATAATCACAGATACAGAGAACGTTTCATGGTTGCCAGATGGGGGTCCTTCCCCCAAGAAAGGGGAAGGAATTAAGAAGTACAAGTAGGTAGTTGCAGAACAGTCATGGGGATATAAGTACAGTATAGGATACAGAGTAGCCAAAGTACATATATGAATGACCCATGAACATTAATGTGCAGATTGCCTGAGGGAATGGGGTGGGCTTGGTGGAGGGGGCAAAGGGGGAAAATTGGGACAACTGCAATAGCATAAACAATAAAATATAATTTAAAAATTATAAAATTCTTCAAATAAATGTAATTTATTTCAGTAGTCCTGTGTTAACAAAATCTGTTGAGATGGATTTCAACTAAGATGTCACCTTGTTATTTTTTCACATCACCCTTACCTTGGTATTATAATTAATAATTAGTCTCATTTATTCAATATATATTTGTTCAGTGCCTGCAATGAGTCAGATGCACTGTCAGTTGAGGCATATTCTTTCATCTAAAAATTATTTATTGAGTATCTGCATGTGTCAGGCCCTGTTTTAGGAGCCAGGGATATTGTAGTGAACAAAACAGCAAAGTCTCTGCCTTCATGCACCCTATATTTCAGTCAAGGTAGAGAAGCCACAAATATGCAAAAAGTGTAAAAATATCAAGGATGATAAATTTCTGAAGAAAAACAGAGCAGTTTGTGCTGGTGCTGGGCCCATCTGGCATCTGCTGAGAACAAGGTGGTCGGTGCTGCCCTCTGCAGGCGAAGCACCTGCCTCAGTGTTAGCCCATGACTCTGAGTTCATCCGATGAGAAACACTGAGGGAGACAATGCAGGAGGAAGGGAGAAACCAGGCTGTCTCTCACCTCCCTCCTGTGACAGCGTGTGAAATGGGGGCTGTATCTTCACTCCTCCAGCTTCTGCCACAACCACTGTGGTTGCTGCTTTGGCCAGGTGATGTGGGTGCCCTTCTCCTGCCTTCCTGGGAGGAGGCAGGGTAGTGGTTTCCTATTGTTTCTAACTTCTGGGTTGCTTCACTGTCCCCTCTGGCTTCTCAGCCTCTCCCATTACTCAGAACTAATTTCCTGCATGAAATCTCTCCTGTTTCAAATACTCAGAATGATTTCTGTTTTCCTGTTGATACTTGACTAATACTTTTGGTAAGAAGATAGAACGTGACAGATGTGGGGTGTTTGGGAATGAATTACATAGAGCTCTTAGCAAAGATCTGAGACCTAAATCTGAAGGAAGGCAGCAAGCAAACCGTATGGGGGGTGGGGGCAGTTCCAGGACAACAGTTCAGTGCAAAGGCCCTGAGGCTTAGTTGAAGAACAGTAAAGAGGATTCTCTGGCCAAGGAGAAACTGGGGTGGGGGTAGAATGAGGGGGAAGAAGACAAAGTCAGAGAAGTGGCAGGGAGACAGGTTTTTTAAGGTCTTATATATAGGTCATTACACAGAGTTTAGATTCCAGAGATATTTAAGAAGAGAAGCAACACTATTATTTGACTATGTTTTAAAAGAATCACTCTGGCCATTTTGAGGACAATAAACTCTGAGAGAAAAAGAGCAGAAACAGTGGAAAGCACTGCAATAGCACATGGTGGTGGTAGTGGTGAGAAATATTCTGAGGATGTATTTTGAAGGTAGGATGACAGAATTTGTGGATTGACTAAATGTGAGAGGAGTCAGGTACAACCCAATATTTTTTTTCCTGAATGACTGGATGAAAGGAGTGTCCATTCACTAAGGTAACCAAGCCTGTGGGGAAAGCAACTTTGAGGAGCAACTCAACTTGTCCGGTCAGCAGCTGGATACATGGGCCTGAAGTTCAGAGGAGAGCTTGCGCATGTGGATACAACCCGGGGAATTGTCACTGTGCAGAGGCACAAGATTGGGTTAGGTCACCTAGGCAGCGATCCAGATAGAGGCAGGAAGAACTTGAGACTGGATCCCTCCCTACTCATGAGCAGATTAAAGATAAACTTTGTTGTACATTTTATTTGATCCCCACAGCAATTCTCTTCATGCGTGCAGGCACATTCTCCACACCACAGTGTATGCCACTGAACTTGTTAATTTACCCTGAGTGACTCACCTCAGCTCTTAAGCTCTTCTAGGAGGTTCTCCAAGCCAAAGTGCAGACACATCTCACAGAGTGGGGATGGAGGGGCAGGAGTGCACTAGTCCCTAACTTTCCGGATTTAAACAAAGAAGAACTCTCAAAGTACATGAAATAAATCTATATCAACAATGTACATCATGGTTTTATATAATAAATATATAAAGAGATAATACATTTTCATGATTATGGGAGAATTTATATAATGAGAAAACTTCCATCGTGCCCTCTTGAGGAGAGACCTATGGTCTACGAGGTAGGAGAACTCTACCTCACCTTCTTGCTAACTGGTCTGCAAGCTGAGTTTCTGGAGTTGTGGGCTATTGAGACTGTATTTTAACAAGCATTCCAAACTTATTGGCATTTTTTCTTTTTCTATAAAAGTGAACCTTATTTTAAGAAACAAAAAAAAAAGAATAAATTTTGAAGTGTTAGATTAGAGGCTATAGCCCTGGCTGGTGTGGCTCAGTAGATTGAGTGCCAGACTGTGAAGCAAAGGGTTGCTGGTTCGATTCCCAGCACATGCCTGGGTTGCAGGCCAGGTCCCCAGTAGGGCGTGCAGGAGAGGCAACCACACATTGATGTTTCTCTCCCTCTTTTCTCCTCTCTCTAAAAATAATAAATAAATAAAAATCTTTAAAATATTTTTTTTAAAAATTAGAGGCAACATTTCTTTTAAAAAGATACCAGTTGATCATTTTCTACCATAGGCATTGAATTCAAATTAGATAAACATCCTGCTAACTCCCTGTGGCAAGATGAACACATTATCAAAATGGCGTGCATACCCTATAGGATCATGCAAGGGGAAAATGAGTTCCTATATTTTTAAGCCCTTATATTCACTACTAAAATAGCTAGTTATATAAGGACTCTAAATAATCACCATAATAGTGACCATTTACTAAACAATATTCGAGTTTATGCTGTCTCATTTATTCTCATAACAATCCTATATGGGTGGGTGCTGTTGCATTTTGTAAGTAAAGAAATGAGATTTAGAGAGATGGTTTTCCTTGCCCAAGGCCCAAGATAAATGTTAAGAGCCAAATCCTGTCTCATATATTCACAATTTCTATCTTTTCATGAAATATAGATGTTGTAACACTCTATAATACCCTGTACTAAACCAGCACTCAAAACAAACACACAAAAAGCAAAACTTCCTTGTACACATTTATCACTTTACCTATAAGAGCTGATTTCCCTGCTCACCCCCACACTTGCAGCAGCGCCCAGCAAGTTCCAGTGCAATGTGTTTCCTGGTTCTTCTGCAATATGTTTCACCCAAGTCCTGATTTCATGGTTGCTGTGGTATAGTTTCTTAATGTGTGCAAAGGGAAAAGACGGAACGCAGTACATTCCCCATTAAGCAATCACACAACACACCAAGTGACAAAAGATAGTAACCCAGGTTATGCCAGACCCAATGGTGTCTGTTTCCTTCCACGAAGACATTCCTGCTGAATGCAATTGTCAAGGAGGCTCTGAGGGTGGGGTGGGGTACTGTGTCTCAGCTCTCCATCCCTTCATCCTGGGGTTGTCTTATATCACCTTAATAAACATAATGGAAAATAATGGCTTGCAAATTATTTGCATAGAACTACATAAGCAAAATATGACAAAGTGACAATTAGAAGTTTGTATTTCACTAATTTGTATTTCACATCTATGATATTATTTGGTTCTCAAGATAACTCTGGGAGGTAAGAAAAAAATGCTGATGGTGATAAATCTGATAAATCCATTTTCCACATAAGAAAATGAAGATACACAATGAACTGTTAACAAAGATGGAATTGCATTTCAATGCCCTGGCTAGTGGTTCTGTGTTCTTTTTACTACATCTCTTTCCTACATAGCATTCTTTGCCTTTCCAACTTCCTTTTGTTGCTATCATTGATGATGGCAATTAATTTCAGTCTTAGCGGACTACCTCCCTAAATGTAGGAACAACACCTTAGGCATATTTATATGCAGTATAGTTTCTAAGTCCTAGGATGCCTCACAGAGCATGCATTAGATTGAAATAAATGACCTCACAGTCATACTGCCATGATCTTGTTTAGGCCTTTACGTTCCCTGCATTTATTCCATCAGACACAAGCCAAGGGTACCAGTGGTTGTTTGGGAATATTAAAATCCAACTCACTGCCTTGCATCATCAAAAGAAGAGGCACATTCAGTAAATTTAATATTTAACATCCAAAGACATAACTCTGCCAGTCACCTCAAGGATTATGAGACATTGAAGGCAGGCCTGAAGTGGGAGCAAATGATCATAAAAATCACAGAGCTTCAGCATCCTTGAATATCACCTATCTACACAGTCTGTTTGTTAACCTGAACAATTAAGATGCTGATGATTCCTGACCATCATCCAGTTGGTGGGGATGGTCCTGAAGCTCTCCCAACACTGCCTTTCTCTCTTCCCTGAGCAGGGCCTTTCTACCAGCTAACCTCAGCCCCCAGGCATTGGGCAGAGCCCAGGCTGAGTCCCAACACCTCTCATGCTGAGAACTGCCCACTTTCTCCTTGGTTGCTGAACCTGGGCTGGGTTGGAGTTGAATATCAGCTGCTAGTTCCTCATTTTCTTATTCCCCATTTTGGCTTCTCTTAGCCTTGACCTCACATTGGTAATAGCTTGATCTTAGCTCTTTGCTTCATTCCCTTGAGGGAAACTGAAAGTAGCATTAGCTGATTTTGTGTCACTTACATGTGGCCTGATTCTCCCAGGCCATCTTCTACTGCTGAAACTCTGAAACCTACCTCACTGTTGAGAGAGCTGTGACAACTGAGCTCTTCTAATTAGGCTCCAGTAAATCCACAAAGGAAAATCATTATATTCTTTAATATCTTTTTGAAGAAGGGACCATCTCTTCTCCTTTGAGAAATAATTCTGAATCTTAGATGCTACCTTTTTAGTCCAGCTGCTCTTAGAGAATACCATGGACTGAGTAGCTTAGCAACAAACACTTATTTCTCACAGTTCTGGAGACTAGGAGATCAGGGTACCAGCATGGTCAAGTTCTTGGTGAGGCTTCTCTTCCTGGTTATGTCCTCACATGGCCTTTTCTTGGTGTGTGCACTCAGGAGAGAGAGATCTCTTTTTATAAGGGAATAAATCTCATCATCAGAGTCCTATTCTCATATATAAACTTAATATAAACTTGACCTAATATAAACTTAATTATCTCCCAAAGGCCTGACCTCCAAATACTGTAACATTGGAGTTAGAATTTCAACATATGAATTTAGGGGGACCCAAACATTCAATGCATAGCAATGTATGATTAGAATCACTTGAGGAGCTTTTAAGCTACCAATATTGGGATCCCCTGCCCCAGACAATTAAATTAGAATCACAGGAGAGTGGGGCCCTGACATTCTCATTTCTAACTAGCTCCCAGATGACTGTGGCCCACCAACTTTCTTTGTGTAGCAATGACTTTCTAAAAAGAGTGGTTCCCAAATGTCAGTGTGCATCAGAATTACCTAGAGGCTCGTTAAAGCATGATTGTTGGGCACCATCCCTAGACTTTCTGATGCAGTCAGTCTTGGGTGTGGCCTGATAATCTGCATTTCTAACAAGTTCCCAGGAGATCTTGGTGCCACTGGGCTGGAGACCACACTTTGAAAACCACTGTACTGTGCACTGTCACCCCTCCCAGGCCCTGCCTGCATCTGTTAGAACAGCTTAAATGAAAAATATTGACAATATTAAATGATGGAAATGTGGAGAAATTGACCTCTCATACATTGTTGGTGGGAATGTAAAATGCCACCCTTGAGAAATTAGTTTGGCAGTATTTAAAAAAAAATAAACATACACTTGTACAACCCAGAAGTTGCCCTCCTGGACATTTATACTATAGGAATGGAGAGTTATATTCACACAAAACAAGTAAATTATTGTTATACCAACTTTATTTGTAATAGCCAAAAACTGGAAGCAACCAAAAAGTCTCTCAACAACCAATGGCTGAACCAGATGTAGTACACCCATACTGTGGAACTACTCAACAATTACAAAGAATGAATTATTAATACAGACAACTTGGATAAATCTCAAAAAGACAGCATGCTAAGTGGAAAAAATCTCAAAAGTCACATACTATAAGGTTCCATTTATATAATAGTCTCTAAGTGACAAAATTATAGACACGGAGAAGAGATGACTTGTTATCAGGGTTTAGGGATATAGGGAAGCAGGGAGAAAGAGAGCAGGTGTAACTAACTACCAAAGGGTCCCAGCAGTGGTTACATAAGTCCCCACATGTGATAAAATGACATAGAGCAATATACAAACAATGTACCAATGTCAATTTATACCATAATTGTGTAAGGTGTAAACACTGGGGGAAACTTGGAGAAATGGACATGGGTCTGCTCTTCACTCTCTTTGCAACTTTCTGTGAGTCTATAATCAATTTTAAGTAACTTTTTAAAAATGATCTTGTTAAATTAACATTTAACATCTGATTGTGTATTGCAAAAAAAAAAAAAGCCTTATAGACACTAAGTGAGAAAAAAGCAAGGTCAAAAATGGTGTATAATATAATGTACTCCTATTTATTTTTTTTTTTAGAAAAGCTACAGACATATGTATATATGCTTATATACATACAGAAATTTCCTCAGTGACATTCCAGAAACTAATAGGAGAGGCTGCTCTTGGGCAGGAGAGAGATTGGGGAACCCTGACAGAGAAACCCTTTTAAATGTGAAGTGAATTATTGCACAGGGACAGCAGACATCAACAAAGACAAAACTGGGAAAACCAGAGCTTATGGCCACTGATGGTGCTCAGTAAATGTCAGTTATTGTTATCTTTTTTTCCTTATTTTTATCTATCATGTACAAAAAAGGTTTATTGGTAACTGGGGAACTAAGTTATTAGTATTGACCCTCCAACTAAAAACAAATTGATAAACTAGTGTAAAAATGTTATCACACCAAATACATGATAGGACATCTCTTAAAACACTTGTAAATTACTCAGCGGTCAAGAACCCAAATGCCTATCAGGCCATGCAGGTAAGGCACATGTGTGAATTTTGCCATGCATATGTTTAGCAGCTCAGACTATTACAAATTGGAAAGAGCACACAAAACATTCCAATGAAAATATTTACAAGCCATGATCAGAGTCAAACAGAACACATCTATGTCCTGCTAGCCCCCAGTAGCAACCCCATCCATGTCTGCTTGCTAAAGTGTCCCATTCCACTATACAGAAGTCTAATTGCCAGAAAGTTCTTCCTGCTGAGCTGACATTTACCTGTGGTGATTTCTCCCTACTAAACCTAGTTTTGAGCATTTCCTTCATAATAAGATTTAGTTGGCTTGGCTTCAAATGATCCAACTGGACTTGCTGGTGTCCAATTAAGAATTAGTTCCTTCCATGCCAGTCAAGATGGCAGCACAGACAAAATCCGGTTCTCACCTCCTCCCACAACCACATCAAAATTACAGCTAAACTGCAGAACAACCATCACTTAGAACTGCCTGAAACCTAGCTTAATAGAAGTTCTATAACTAAGGATATAAAGAAGAAGCCACATGAGACTGGTAGGAGGGGTGGAGACACAGAAGGGGCTGGTCCCACACCCACGTGTGACAGATAAAATTCAGGAGGGGCATCTGGGATCTTGGTGTCTCCCATGAAGATTGAGGAATCCCAGTCCCACACCAGGCCTCCTAGCCCAGAGTTCCAGTGCCAGGAAGAGAAGTCCACATAACTTCTGCTGTGCAAACCAGTGGGGATTGTGGCTGAGTGAGATGGAGGGCTTCTGCAGTTCCAGGTGTTCCTCTTAAAGGGCATGTGCACAAACTTAGACTCACAGACTCACTCAGACTCACTCACCATCATGAGCTCCAGCACTGAAGCAGCAGTTTGAAAGGTTAAAAAGGACATAGAGGGAGGGACTGAATTGTCTGGCTGCCTTCTCCCAGACAGAAGTGCTAACAGAGAACATTGTTTCTTTGCTTAACTCTCCCTCAACATATATCTGTCTCCATCAACCTGGCTAACACTGTTCACCCCAAACTGGTGATTCCCTGGAACCCTGCCCCACCCAACTTGCCAGCTTACCCAAGCCATTTCTGGTGGCTTTTCCATCCAGAGGCCTGTTTTTGCTAAAGCTTCACACTTTCCTAAACTCTCTCAAACAAGTAGCACCCGGCCTCAACATGCCCCATACCTCTTGCTCAGTGACTCTGGGCCTGGCACTAGCAGCAGCCAGCCTTGGTTCACAGCTTGGCTTCTCTGGGCACCGCCAAGCCCAGCACTGGAAGCAGCCATCTGCAGATTGCTTTGTAGCTCATTCCAGATCACCCCAGGCAGGGCACAGACACCTCCCCAGAGGCCCCAGAGCCAGTAGACCCAGTGGAAAACTTCATACCACACTGAAGTACCACCAACTAACTCCATCAATGACACACTCAAGAGGCAGACTCAGTGAGCACCAGAGTCCCACTGAAGTGAGTTCTGCTCTGTGGAGTTGGCCATAGCATAGCAGATTCTCCACAGTGGTTGTGATCAGTCCTTAAATCCAATTGACTTGTGAGGTAAATCCCTCCCATTGATGTTCCTGGTGACTGGGGAGGCTGTGCCACTGATCCCTACAGGACACCTACTATACAAGGCCACTCTACCAAGACCAGGAGAAATAGTAGCTCAACCTAATAGATAAAAACAAACACAGGGAGCCAGCCAAAATAGTAAACAAGGAAACATTAAAGAACAGAACAAGATTCTAGGAAAAAAAGCTCAACAAAATGGAGACAAGCAATCTACCACATGCAGAATTCAAAACACTGGATATAAGGATTCTCCATGATCTCAGGGGAAGAGGAGAGGAGCTTAGTGAGAATTTCAACAAAGAAATAAAACACATAAAAATGGAGATAGAAAATACTTAAAAATCAGAAAAGATTTTTAAATACAATAACCAAAATGAAGAATATATTACAAAGAATCAATAGTAGAGTAGATGAAGGAGAAGATTAAATCAGTAATGGAAGATAAGGAAGCAGAAAACATCCAATCAGGACAGCAAAAAGAACAAAGAATCAAAAAAAAAAAAAAAAAAAAAAAAAAAAAAAAAAAAAAAAAAAAAAAAAAAAAAAAAAAAAAAAAAAAAAAAAAAAAAAAAAAGAGAGAGAGAATAGTATAAGGAGCCTCTGGGACAAGTTCAAGTACACCAACATTCACATCAAGGGGGTGCTGGGAGGAGAAGAGAACATGGAATTGAAAGCCTATTTGAAAGAAAGAATGACAGAAAACTTCCCTAACCTTGTAAAGGAGATAGAAATACAAGTCCAGGAGGTACAGAGAGTCTCAAACAAGATGAACCCAAAGAGGATCACACCAAGACACAACATAATTAAAATGCTGAAAGTTAAAGACAATGAAAGAATCTTAAAAGAAGCAACAGAAAAGCAGTTACCTTCAAGGGAGCTCTCATAAGACTGTCAGCTGACTTCTCAACAGAAACATTTCAGGCCAGAAAGGATTGGAATAAAATATTCAATGTGATAAAAAGCAATGACCTACAACCAAAATTACCCAGCAAAGCTATTATTTAGAATTGAAGGACAGATAAAGATCTTTCCAGACAAGAAAAACCTAAAGTTTATCATCACAAACCAGAATGATATGAAATGTTAAAGGGCCTTCTTTAAGAAGAAGAAAAAAAATTACAGAAATATGAATAATAAAATGGCAATAAATACATATCTAGCAACAATTACTTTAAATGTAAATGGTTTAAATTCTCCAAGCTAAAGGCATACAGTGGCTGAATGGATAACAAAACAAGATCCTTATAAATGCTGCATACAAGAAATTCACTGGAAAATGAAAGACACACAGACTAAAAGTAAGGGAATGAAAAAGATATTTCATGATTATGAAAATTTTTTAAAAAGCTGGAGTAACAAGGGGAGAGAAGATGGTGGCGCAGTAAGAGGATGAACATCCCTCTTCCCCCTTCACACAGGTGAAAAACCGGGCCAACTTTCAATGGAGCACAGCAAAGAGACACCAGAAACACAGCATATTTGAAAACAGGTAATCGAAAATTGCAGTGGACATTGAAAAACCAGATGGTAAGGAGAGTACTCCAGCAGCGCGGACACCAGGACAGGGGCTGAGATCCCGGGCCAGCGCTGGCCGTAAGACTCTAGGGAGGGAGCTGGGTCAACCGCTCCCTGATCAGCTGAACAGGGTCTCGGCAGCACCGGGATAAACCTGGTTGCTTGAAATCTCACAGAGAGGAGTTAAGATCTCATAGCCCTGGGAAGACTGAGCTTGGAGCTCCCACTTTTGTCTACGCCCACGCACCATTGTAAACAGCTGCGCGGGGGATCCATTCACACCAGCGCACCCCTGAGAGACCCATGGTGCAGTTGCTGGGCGCCTCTACAGTCTCTTGGCCCATGCACGCACGCTCGGCCCCCACGCACATGCTTGTGCCATCGCGCCATCGGAGACCTGAGTGGCTGCTGGGAGATCTTAGACATCTGTGTGCAACCTGCATGGGGGTCGATTCGTGCTCACAGAACAGTTGGCACCTGTGCAAGGAAGGCTAAAAGATCCTCAGCGCTTGCGTGCGTGCAACCACAGTAGGTGCCTGCCGCTGCAGGAGACACACCTGAGACCCTGTACGGAGAGACCTGGGCTAGCTCTGAGGGCAGTAGGCCAAAGAAAACTAAGTGCTGAACAAGAAGAAAAACAATACAGTCACCCCTTGGCCACTGCAGTCATCGAGGCCAGAAAAACCAGCTTGGCAAGATTGATAACAGCAAAAATTGGCGGTTTTGGTGTTTTTCAGTTTTTTGATTTTTTGTGGGTTTTTTCTTTTTCTCTTTTTAATTATTAATTTTTCATTATTTTGCTTTTTTTTACCCCTCAACTCCCTTTTGCTTCTCATTACTTCTTTCTCATTTTATTCCTTCTTCCTTTCTTTCCAAGCTTATCTCTTCTTCCTTTCCCTTTTTTTCTTCTTTTCTTTTTCATTATGCTTTTCTTTATTCTCTTTTCATTTTTTTATTTCCTTTTCCTACTTTTCTTTCTTTCCTTTCCTTCTCTTTTCTCTTTTTAAACACATATGAGTGAGACAAAAACAAAACAAAACAAAACAAAACAAAAAAACCCTGGAACTGTGGAAAGACCAGAGTTGGTCCCAAAGAGGGGGCATGTCAACAGCTGAGACACTGGAAGCAGTGAACACCAGGATACCTGAAGGAGACAGCACCACTGAATCTCACAGGTATTCTACCACAGAAGTTCACACCATAAACCCAGGGTACCAGAACAAATCAATTTAAGAAGCTGAGGCTGACAAGAAGAGTCTCACAAACAATGGGAAGACAAAGAAACAATCCCCAAATGAAAGAAAAGGAGGAAGCCCCAGAAAGAATGCTAAATGAAATGGAGGCAACTCAACTATCAGATTTTGAGTTCAAACCAATGGTTGTTAGGAAGCTCCAAGAGCTCTCACTGAGCTACCAGAAACTACAGGGAAGCTATGAGGAACTCGCTGCAAACTATATCAACATGAAAAAGGAAATAGAAACTATCAACAAGGGCCAAGAGGAAATGAAAAATACAATTTTTGAACTGAAGAACACAGTGGAAGGAATGAAAAGCAGAATTGATGAAGCAGAAGATTGGACCAGCAAGTTGGAGGACCAAGTAGAAAAAAGCATCTAGAAAGAGCAAGAAAAGGAAAAGAGGCTCAGAAAAAATGAAGAGGGATTAAGAGAAATGCAAGACAGTATGCAACATAATAATATCCATATAATAGGGATACCAGAGGGAGAAGAAGAAAAGCAAGGGATAGAAAACCTATTTGAAAACGTAATGATGGAAAACTTCCCTAATTTGATGAGAGAAAAAGTCACACAAATCCAGGAATCACAGAGAGTCCCAATCAAGGGGAACCCAAAGAGGTCCACTTCAAGACACATCATCATTAAAACGGCAAAATTCCAAGACAAAGACAGAATCTTAAAGGCAGCAAGGGAGAAAAAGGAAGTAACATACAAGGGAGCCCCAATTAGGTTAGCATCCGACTTCTCAATGGAAACACTCCAAGCCAGAAGAGAATGGCAAGAAATATTCCAAGTAATGAGAACCAAAGGCCTGCAACCAAGACTACTTTACCCAGCAAGGCTTTCA
>PVKU01016567.1:0-14179 GCA_004027475.1 Anoura caudifer | reverse complement strand
GCTGACAGTCTGATGGGAACTCCTTTGTAGGTGACTGTGCCCTTATCCCTTGCTGCTTCTAGAATTCTCTCCTTCATTTTAATCTTGGCTAATGTGATTATGATGTGCCTTGGTGTGTTCCTCCTTGGGTCCAACTTCTTTGGGACTCTCTGAGCTTCCCGGACTTCCTGGAAGTCTATTTCCTTTGACAGATTGGGAAGTTCTCCTTTATTATTTGTTCAAATAAGTTTTCCACTTGTTGCTCTTCCCCTTCCCCTTCTGGTACCCCTATAATTCGGATGTGGGGAACATTTAAAGATGTCCTAGAGGCTCCTAAGCCTTTCCTCATTTTTTTGAATTCTTGTTTCTTCTTTCTTTTCTGTTTGGTTGTTTCTTTCTTCCTTCTGGTCCACTCCATTGATTTGAGTCCCAGTTTTCCTCCCATCTCTATTGGTTCCCTGCGCTTTTTCCTTCATTTCACTTATTATAGCCTTCATTTGTTCATCTAATTTGCTACCAAAATGAACCAATTCTGTGAGCATCCTGATCACCAGTGCTTTGAACTGTGCATCTGATAGGTTGGCTATCTCTTGGTTGCTTAGATAAATTGGCTCTGGGGCTTTGATCTGTTCTCCTGTTTGAGCCATATTTGGTTTTGGGGTTTGTTTGTTTTTTTTTTTTTAATCTGGTCTCGGCTGTTACGTAGTGAGGGGCAGAGTCTTAGGTGTTCCTGAGGGTGGGGCAGCCCAGTGGCTGGGTTGTAACTCTGTATGTGGGGGCGGGGTCGGAGAGGGAACAATGGTGCTTGCTCTGCTCTCTCTCGGATTCCAGTCCCTTGCGCCACTTCCCCTTCACCTGGATTATCTGCGTGTGAATGTGGGACCACTTGGTCAGCCAGCCGCCTTGCACGACCTCACTGGGTCTGCCCGTTGCCACCCCATGCCCAGGGTCTGCTAGCCACTGCCTGCATGCCTGACATCTGCCAGCCACTGCTGCCTGCGTGCCCAGGTCTGCCAACCTCCACTTTTTCCTGCCGCAACTCCGCCCCTCTTACCAGTCTGGATGAATGATTGTCGGACTTCTGTACAGTTCAGTTTTCTATCAGTCTGGTTGTTTTCTTGTTTCTAAATCTTTGTTGTCCTTAATTGTGGTTGTGCGAGGAGGCACAGTGTGTCCACCTACGCCTCCATCTTGGCCAGAGGGAAAAAATGACTTGTCTTGTCCTTTTCCTGTAAATATCTGTCCCCACGATTGTTGAAAATAGTCACTTCACTGCTTTCTTTGATTTACTTTGCACCCGGACCTTTGCGATTACTCCAGCAGCTACAAGTGTTTGTGTTGGAGCCTTGGAATGTCAAACAGAGATTTAAACACAAGAAGTTTTCCTGATAATTTGCATTTCTTGATAATATCAAGGAATACTTAAATTCCCATTGGTTTTTTTCATTGGAATCCTGCCATGAGTTCTCTGATACTATGGAGATTTTAGGCAACTATGTCCTCAGAAACATACTTTGCCTTTCTTTTTGTAGTTAACGGAGTGATTTCTGACTTTCTAATATTCAGCCCTTACTGCCACTTGTCACTGTGGTCAAGCCATAAAATGTCAATGTTTGCAGATCTTTCTCGTATAAAGAGTAATAAGAAATGTTATAGCACTTTGGGCCTTGTTTTATTTTTTCCAGTTGATAATTTGGGTTTTTCCTGCCATTCTTCATTATGCTTGTTTCCTGGCATGATTTCTACCTCAATTTGTCTGTCACCTAGTGGATATTTTTTTAACACCTACCATCTATCCAGAAGACAGTGGTAATTTGTTGAGAACCTATTTTCTATTAAATATATCATAAGGCCTTTTATGTAAATAGTCTCATTTATTTCTCATATCATTCCTTTGTGGAATGAGTGCCATTATCTACTTAAAGGGTATGGAAATTTAGGCTAAGAGACAATAAATAATTCACCAAATGTCTTAGAACTGATGGAAGACCTAGGCTTCAATTCTGAATCTGCTGAACTTCAAAGTCATAGAAAAGCATGAGATCCAATTTCTGACCTGAGGTTGAAGGGATAAGACTAACGTATTTGAAACAATGAGAATGAATTCGAGATAGGGTTATTTCTTTCTTTTTCCTCATTAAACTTTGTTTTAATGAGTCTCAAAATTCTGTGACAAATTTTTCATCATTGTTTCTGTTACAACAAACTGATTTTAAAAACTAATAACTTAAAAACTTCCATACACACACACACACACACACACACACACACGGTCCACATAACATTCTCCTTTCCCTCTGAAAGCTTTACAGTACATTGTAATCACTAACCAGTCTTTTACTGTTAAACTTAAATGGCCGGTTGAGATAAACAGTTCTTTCTGAGACCCTTCTTCTATCACTGATTAAGACTGGGGTGGCAGCTATTGCGGATAATACTCATTTAGCCTTCTGAACTTTCTGGGCAGACTTGGTGACTTTGCCAGCTCCTTCTTTTCCACTGCTTTGATGACATCCACAGCCACTGTCTCATGTCATGAACAGCAAAGTGGCCCAGAAGAGGATAGTCAGAGAAGCTCTCAACACACACAGGCTTGCCAGGAACCATACCAACAATTGCAGCATCACCAGAATTCAGAAACTTTGGGCCATCTTCTAGATTTTCCCCAGAACAACAACGATCAACCTTCTCTTTCAGTTCAGCAAATTTGGAAGCAAAATGAGCTGTATGACAATCCAGCACAGGTGCATAGCTAGCACTGATTTGACCTGGATGGTTGAGGACAGTCACCTGAGCTGTGAAGCCAACTGCTTCCATTGGTGGATCATTTTTGCTGTCAGCAGCTACATTGCCACAGTGAACATCTTTGACAGACACATTCTTGACATTGAAGCCCACATTGTACCCAGGAAGAACTTCACTCAAAGCTTCATGGTGCATTTCAACAGACTTTACTTCTGTTGTAACACTGACCAGAGCAAAGGTGACCACCATGCAGGGTTTGAACAGCAGTCAACCCACAGGCACAGTACCAATACCACCAATTTTGTAGACGTCCTAGAGGGACTTGTCAGTTGGACAAGTTGGTGGTAGGATGCAGTCCAGAGCTTCAAGCAGTGTGGTTCCACTGGCATTGCCATCTTTACAGGTGACTTTCCATCCCGTGAACCAAGGTGTGTTAGTGCTTGGCTCCAGCCTGTTGTCGCCATTGCAACCAGAAACTAACACAAATGCTACTATGTCAGGATTGTAGCCAATTTTCTTGATGTAGGAGATGACTTCTTTAACAACTTCCTCATATCTTCTCTGGCCATAGGACAGCCTAGTGGAAGCCCTTTAGTTAACACCAACAATCAGTTGTTTCACACCCAGTGTATAAGCCAGAAAGGGCATGCTCAGGGGTCTTCCCATTCTTGGAGATACCTGCTTCAAATTCACCAACACCAGCAGCAAAACAATCAGAACAGCAGTCAGCCTGAAATGTGCCTGTACTTGTATTTTTTATAAAGTCTCTGTGTCCTAGGGTGTCATTGATGGTCACATAATACTTGATCATCTCAAATTTTCACAGGGAGGTATCAGTGGTGATATCACACTCACATTTAGCTTATCCAAGACCCAGGCATAATTGAAGGAACCCTTCCCCATCTCAGCAGCCTCCTTATCAAATTTCTCACCGATTCTTTTGTTGATCCCACCACATGTGTAGATCAAATGGTCAGTAGTGGTAGATTTGCCCAAATCTACATGTCCAGTCACAATGATGTTAATATGAGTCCTTTCCTTTCCCATTTTGGCTTTGATTTAGTGGTGATTTTTACAACATCTGTCTTTTGGCAGCAAACCTGTTGCAAAAAAGCAAGATAGGGTCATTTCTAAGTGCTATGTGAGATAGTATAGTTTGTGGTGCTATTCAAGTTCAGAAAACACTGAATTCTGCCCTGGTTGGATGGCTAAGTTAATTGGTGCATTGTCCCATACACCAAAAGGTTGCAGATTCAATTCTTGGTTAGGGCACATACCTAGATTGCAGGTTTGATCCCCAGTTGGGGTGCATACAGGAGGCAATCAATCAATGTTTCTCTCTCTCTTTCTCTACCCCCTCACCCCTTCCCCCTTCTCCCCTCTCCCTTTCCCTACATCTTTCTATAAAATCAACTTTTTAAAAATCCTCGGGTGAAGATTTTTTTAAAAAATTGTTTTAAAGAAAAGAAAACTGATTTCTGCCTCCAAATCCCTCTGTACTTCTATCTGACCCTGACTGGGAATTTATATAAATATTAAAAGAAGAGTTTGTTTTAAATGTAACCCTGACCCCAGTTTCACTTTATGCTAATGTACTATTTTGCTTACCGTGTGCTGGGAATTTAGACATTTGTGTCTCCTCACCTGTTTGTTGAACCCAGAAACATTGGTGAGCCCTAAATATATTTATATACATTCACCCTCATGCCCACTGTCTTTTAGGTCCCACATACTCCTTGATAAGCACAGGTCACAGTTATGAGCTCTTCATATCACATATGATCTGACAGGATAGTTCCAAGGGAACTTTTTATCTGTACCCTGGATATCGGCCACTTGGTTGAATTCAGTGCAATTCAATTCAGTTAAGGCTTACTGAGTGCCCAGTAAGTGACTACCAGTGTACAAAGCTCTGTGGGAGATACAGTATATGATGAGATCTGTTCAGAAAAAGTCCAGCCACTGTTAATATAATAAGAACGGTTTACACAACATCGATGTAAACTGGCAGCTAAGGAGAGTGGACTGGAATGCAAGTGCATGAACAATGATGACTTCACTGTACTAGTCAGTGGGAGTGGTAAACACCATTGAGTGAGCTTGTATAGTGTGTGGCCATCACATTCAAAATAACCAAGTACAGCAATGAATCTGTGTCAAATTTTGCGTTAAGCTTGAACATTCCTATGCGGAAATTACTTGGATGATTCAGAAGACTGCAGCTATGTGCAACTGGTGACTGGTAGCTTCATCATAACAACATGCCTGCTCATATATCACATCTTGCACAGAGTTTTTTGGCAAAACATCAAATCACCCAGGTGACTCAGCTCCCCTATAGCCCAGATTTGGCACCCTGTAACTTCTGGCATTTCCCAAAACTAAAATCACCTTTGAAGGGGGAGAGATTTCAGACTGTCAGTGAGGTTCAGGAAAATACGATGGAGCAGCTGATGGCAACTGGAAGAACTATGTGAGGTCCCAAGGAGCCTACTTTCAGGGAGACTGAAGCATCATTGTCCATGTATAGTGTTTCTTTATTTATTTTTAGAGATTTTATTTATTCATTTTTAGAGAGGGGAAGGGAGGAAGAAAGAGAGAGAAACATTAATGTGTGGTTGCCTCTCACATGGCCCCCACTGGGGACCTGGCCCACAACCCAGGCATGTACCCCAACTGGGAACTGAACCTGCAACCCTTTGGTTCGCAGCCCACGCTCAATTCACTGAGCTATGCCACCCAGGCCATGTACAGTGTTTCTTGTATCTCATATATTTATTCAGTGTCTGCTGTGTGCTCAGCCCCTTTCTTGTATCTCATATATTTATTCAGTGTCTGCTGTGTGCTCAGCCCCTTCTAAGCACTGGAGATACAGTGGTTGTCAAGAGAAGGCAAGGTCTCTGTTTGCATGAAGCTTATTACATTTTAGTTCCATAAACAAGTAAAAAAAAAAGACATGTTCTGCTAGTGATGAGCACAATGATGAAAACAGAGCAGGATGTTGGGATAGAACGAATTGGTGTCAGGCACGGAAGATCAGAGAACAGAGATCAGGACTTAGACAATTTAGACAGGCAGATAGGTAAAGGTGGCTTCTGAACTGAGACCTGAGTACAGAGAAGGGAGTCAGACATGTGAGGATTGGGGGCAAGAGCCTGTAGTCAGAGGGAACATCCTGTGCAAAGACCTAAGTTGGAAATAAGATTGTTTAGTTTAAGAAATGGGGAAATGTAGCCAGTGTGGCAAAAGCACAGTGAGTTAGGGGGAGAGTTGTAGGAAATCAGGTTGGAGACACTGGGAGAGTCTAAGTGATATGGGCTCTTGTAGCCATGAGAACAGCCTGTGCTGTGTTTCAAGCGGGAGATTGACAGGGAGTGTGATGCACATTTTTTTTTAAGTCTTGGTTGCTATGTGGGGAATGGATCAGGGCACAGAAAGGTAGAAACAAGAATGTTTAGTGAGTGGCTGAGCAAGGTAAGTTATATTGTTATAATAATTTACTCTATCACATACCTGGCCTACAATTTTCATTTAAATTTTCTCCTAAAGGCAGTGCTGTGTGTTAATAATAGCTCCCACTTATTGAACACTTACCAGTGCCAGGCATGTGGCTTTATATGCATTCCTCATCGAGCCCACACTCACACTCACACTCTCACACTCTCACACCCTCACACCTTATAAGCTGGGCTTATTATTGACATCAGCTTTTGTGGAAGAGAAAACTGAAGTGGAGAGAGCGTAGGTACTGACCACTGGTTAGTGAGGAAAGGGAACAGGAACGGCATAATTCCCAGTGCCCAACTCCTAGAAGGGGAGACTCGTCAGGAAGCACAGGGAAGGCCACTGGAGTTTGGCAGTGACTTTGAGACGCAAAGAAGAGCTGCTTCTGCTGACTGGTGAAGAGCCTGTGTGAGAAACGCATATCAAAGGGCAGACCGCACTGCGCGTAAACCACCGGGGTAAATGCTACGGACAGGCTTTGATAAAACAGACACTGATGCTATTATCCCAGCAATTTACAGACCAAGAGGTAATTAGATATACTTGTAACATGGACTAAAAGCAGGAACGTCCTGAATGAGAATTTGTCAATACCCTTAACTTAGAATGTCAGAAAAAGCTCCAGTGTCATAATTGAATTCCTATACCTTCTTCTAGGTTAGTTTTAAGATGAAATTGTCTTAGAAAATCTGCCCTGGCCTGTTCTGTCTGTATCCTGTACCCCAGGTAAGCAGATCATGGGTTCCCCCCAGTTAATCTATCTCTTTGTCTGTTACACACACACACATACACTTAAGTACGTGTGCATCCACACACTAACGTCCTAGGGCCTGGACATTCTGTGGCATCTCAAGAGCCCTGGAGCAGTTTGTTGTGCCATGAATGTTCACATTAGTAGAACAAAGATGATCCCTAGTTGTGATTTTGTTTGTTTTTTATTCTCTCCTGAGGGCATGCTTATTGATATTGGAGAGCTAGACCTTACCGTTCTCATACACATCCTGACCAGGGACTGAACCCTCAACTTGGCATGTGCCCTGCCCAGAAATCTAACCTGCGACCTTTCAGTTTACGGGGCGATGCTCCATCTAACTGATCCACACCAGCCAGGATCCCCACATGTGTGATTTTGTGTCCCTCGGATACTCAGGGTCTTTTCGCCACCCTGAGACATCGTCATGACTTCCCCAGGAGCGGGTGTTTCCGTGTGCACAGGAACCACACTGCACACTTCCCTCAGCCCTCACCAGGGTCAGGTCCTTCTCCTTCATACCCAGAAGTACTGGAAAAGCTGTTGGGACCTAAATCTGCTCTTGTGTATAGGAACCACTGTGGGTTTCATTTTTGCTTTTCCTTTTTATTCTTCCTTGAGAGGACTGACTATGTTGTTTTTAGTTTTCTATCAGCATTCACTCTAGCAAGCCCGGAGGTGCTGGTGTTTATAGTTGGCCAGGCTGCATATCAGTCGTAGAAAATGGCTGCAGTTCTAGGAATTGCAGCCTTGATTTGTTAGCAAATACTCCGTGCAGCAGCAGGGGCAGTAGCTGCCAGTTGATCTGAGTTTTATGTGGTGAGATTGTAGTTGGGATTTTTCTTTTCCCCTCAGATGAGAACTACTGTTTGCTGAAACTGAGATCATCAAAATCATTTCAATTAAGACTTTGTGTGAGAATATAATTATACCTCCCAAAGATATAAGCCTGACTTAGTGAAGTGAGAGCAAAAATAAATAGGGTCAGTACAGAAGAAATATTACTGGTACCAGGTAAATTGAATGGAAACTCACTCACTTTCAATGATATAATAAAAATTAAGTAAAATTCTATTCCATTTTATTATTTTAGCTAAGTATTCTTGTCCAAAATGAAAATCAGATGTTTTTCTTCTTTTTCATTTTTTTTCCAAAGCAAATGGTTACAAACACTTACTTAATATAATTTACTGGAGCTCTTTTCTAAAAGAACATTTACATTACTTTGTTTTATGCATGCAGTAACTTTTGATCAAAACATGACTCCACTCCCTTGTTTAATGTTGAGCATCTGGATTAAAGGCTTCTTTTAATCTTAAACACAGATTATGGCTCTCTTTCCCTTTAAGCAAACCGCCATAAAACTTTGGCCTCTTTCCAGTTTTCCTCATTAAAGTTCTCTTTATTACAGTGTTTTCCGATGGCAGTCATTAAATGATTGTTATGCACAATGGGCACTTGATTATAATTATTTAACTGGCAATCAGTTATTGCAGCAATTTGGTGGTATAATTAAAAGGGAGCATGTTTGTACCTGCCAACATGTCTGAGATGTTCAGCTCTGGTTTAGGGGAAGAAGCAGAACCTAAACATATGGACAGGAAGAATTGGCACTTCTATGAATGAAGTTTTTCTTTTATTCTTCTCCAGTCTGGTTCTTGTCCTCTTTTGTTCCATAAGGTTATGAACAATGGTGATAAAATAAGATGTGGTTAAGAATTTTTTTTGGGGGGAGGAGTGGGGAGAAAATATGGACAACTGTAATTGAACAATAATAAAATAATTTAAATTAGAAAAAAAACTAATTTTGCGCTACAAACTCCTGACTCTGTAGATACCTTCAGTAACTAATGCTAACTTTCTCTATGTGTTTATCTATGAAATGGGTTGAACTATATTTAGATAATTCTGCTTCTTTTAACACAACCATAGGAGTGTTTTTGCCACTCTGATTTATCAATTTCAGCATTTCTTTCTTGACATATAAATTGATATGAGATGCCACTAACAAAAAATTTCTGTAAGATATATGATATTAACATGCACCTGGAAAGCCAGTAATCACTAAAGTAGTAACAATGTGATTCCCAGGTGAAGATGAGCTCCTACATTATTCCCAACTCTTTCAGTTGTGACAAAGACCTGATTCTTACCAACCTTAGTAAAGAGGGAATTTCTTGGTTACGTAGCTGGGATGTTACTGGAACTGCTTATAGGATAAGGAAGAGCTGCAGGAACCAGGGTTCAGGGTTAGGACCTGAGATTCAGCCCCTCTAAGACTCAGCTCTCTGTTTCTCAACTGAATCTGCCCATACTTGGCTTCATTCTGAGAGATTATAGTCTTCTCTGTGGCAGGAAAAATGAGGCCATTAGTAGCTCTAGATTCCCACCTTCCCAGCTGAGCAATGCCAGTGAAAAGCAACAGGTGTCTTCTATCTTTCATAAATCATCCTCAGGGAAGGACTCTGATTGACCCTACTTGAGGCATACACCCACCCCCTGGACTAATTACTATTGCCAAGAAAAAATGGCACTGTATTATTGGTTAAGCCTAGATCACATGTTATCCCTGAAGCTAGGTAGAGAAGATGGAATCCTGTGATTGACAGACCTGTCAGAGACATTGATATGTCCCCATAGGTGGTACCCCAATGACAGAAAAATGCAGTGATTATTTTAGAAAATGAATATGAAAATATGAAAATCCAAATTTAAAAAATGTTTACTATGTGTTTTCTCAAAATGGATCTCTATCTTTGTTTTAGAAATATTCCACCTTTGTAAGTAAGACTGAATTATAAAAGTGACTACATTTAAAATGATTGCCAGACGTCACCTGTAGTCATTCTTGATTTCAAAAGAGCCCTTACTAGTTTGATCTAAGGACAGGGTCCTGAAGAGATGGGACAGCCACAAATTACAGACGCCTGCTGTGGCGGCACCGCTGCCACTGCTGCATTATCACCGGGGGCTCAGGATCCAGGGTTCAGAGAACACAGTCTTCAACTACTACCTCAGAGTATGATCCAGTCACCATGGTTCTGGCTCATAAAATTCTCCATTTCTCTCCTGATTTAGTTCCATATTTGAATCTGTGCGTACAAAGGCAAAACAACCTACAAAATAGCAGACTTAAGTAGCAAAAAGCCTTAAAAGTAAAGGAAAACATTAATTGAAATATTGAAAATTTAAAAGAAAACTTCACCCCAGGCAGTGTGGCTCAGTTGTTTGGAACATTGCCCGTAACCGAAAGATTGCGGTTCAGTTCCTGCTCTGGGTACATACCTACCTAGGCTGCAGGTTTGGTCCCCAGTCCAGGTGCTTATGGGAGGCAACCAATTGATGCTTCTCTCTCACATTGGTGTTTCTCTCTCTCCCTTCTTCTCCTTTCCTCTCTCTTTAAAAAAAAAAAAAAATCAGTGAAAAGAAAGTCCTCGGGCAAGGATTAAAAATATAAAAGAAAAGAATCTCCCCTCCTACTGCCCCCAACACACACACACACACACACTCACAAGCACAATGATCTAATCAGTCTTACTTATGAGGAAAGTATGAATCATCCTATTTATTAAGCAAATAAAGAAGTCGATTGAAATATACAAGCTCAAACTTGAATAAGAGTAAAGTGATTCTCAATTTCCTATTTCTCTTATTAATCAGTGCACATTTATTTTGTGTTATGTATTTATTTGTACAACTGAGATATTTAAGATCAGGTTAACTTAAATGACTAATTGAATACTACCTGAACTCAGGGGTAGGGAATCAACTTCTTCAAATCAAACATGTGCGTATGTATTTACACATACACACTTTTTCAGTTTGTGGATATTGGACACTGCTAGAGGAGTTTCTTGGGAATCTAATCTTCTCAATGGCAAGCTCCTGCTTTGCCTTTGCCAGTAGTTTAGTTCATATGGACTCAATGCCAATTTTCTTTTCACATATGTGAAATAACAGTTTGGCACATAGCAATCAAAACAGTGACACCATAGAGAAGACTGGTGCTTTTTAAAAAGTGAAATAGGCAGATTCAGAACTAATTTTTTTTAGGTGAACCAAGTTTAAATTAAATTAAATGTTGTAAGAGATTACAGTATTTGTGTGACTCTCAAGAAGTCAAAGGCTGTGGCAATAAAGTATTTTCATTTTATAGAGTTTTTCTTGGAAAGGGTGCACACCATATGACAGAAGAGTGCTTAAAACCCAGAGCTTGGTGCCAGCACAAAATCCAAACATCATAAAGTTACTTCCAAACCCCAGATATTCATTGGTCCCCTCTCTTGCAAGAGAGCATCTGTCAACTAGTCCAAGTGCACCAGCTCAGAATCACCTTCCCAGCCTTGGGTTATGATGTACCAAGTAAAGCATGTTCTCCAGGAAGGAAGGAAAAGCTATTTAACAATTGTCAGATGAGTCAAAAACCACAGGCAGCAACATTGTCCCAGTGAAGAATTTTTTTCTTTAGCAAAAATTTTTTCTTTAGCCAAACAAAGTCAAGGGGGGCCAACTAGTAGCCTAGTGGCTATTGCTGTGTGCATTCCTGGTCCCTTAGTCAGTTTTTTTAAAACCCAGTGAACTTCCCTCTAACAAATAGGCTACCTCTTAACCCTGTCCCCTTAGGGCTGCATGCCATTACCAGATTAGAAAATTCTAAACTGAAGGGGCCATTTATTCAGGCTTTCTGTGCTTCCGCAGTGTCCTGGCAGCAGTGAAAAGCCTTGTAATCCTTGTTTATCTGCTTCCCCAATTTCACCCAAAGGATACTGGGGAGGCCTTTGCCTCCTCTCTAGGCTGCTTCTGTGCACAGAGACTTGAAAGCTTTGCTGACCAGGACTTAAAATTCAGGCTCCTCAGTGAATTTCCATCACAGGGTCACTGCCAAGTCACACAGATCTGCCAAGGACAGCTTCCTAGGAGAGCACAGAGTCCCTATCCGCTGGGTGACAGCTCAGCTACTAGCCCTGAGCGCTGGATGGCTGGGCATCTCTTCTTTCCTGCTCCCAGCTTTAGACTTCACCACCACCTGCTAACGCATCTAAAGAGAACAAGAGGTCTTGGTCAAAACAGATTATTAGAGCTGATGCCAGAAGGGTAAACAAGTCATAAATTACTCTTAATTCTTCTTGGCTGTGGATGCTATTAGCCTTTAGTTATGGAAAAATAGATTCCCTTTAATCTTGTTTTATTCATGTAATAGTTGGTCTCCTTTGTGACTATGAATCTTACTTTTCTTCAAGAAGCATTTCTTAAGTATGTGCCCTATGCAAAGTACTGTGTAAAATGCTACTCTTGAGAACAGATAACAGAAGTCAGTGTTTACTGTTACCAGGTTTTAATTTGGGGATGAAAAAGTTCTGGAGGTCGATGGTGGCCATGGCTGCACAACACTTGAATGTACTTGATGCTACTAGACTGTACACTTACAGATGATTAAAATGGTGGATTTTGTTATGTATATTTTACTGCAGTAAAAAAATTTGGCTTCTTACACTCTTTTTAAGTCAAGGTTAATTATTTATTTGCTATAAGTTATATGTTTCATGTATAGCAGAATATAAGTGTATATGACTAACTGCAAAATCATAAAATTCTACATTTGTTATATTTCACATAGCAGGTACTGAGGTCACTATTTCACTGATTTCTCCTATTATCAGAATACTATATGAAGTCTTATTTTAGTTGATGAATGATTACCCTCTGCAGCAGAAGTGAAAACAGAATCTCAACTAATGAATGCATAGTGAATTCCTGGTTAGGCCTTAGATTTAAGATCCATACTACAGTGCCCCAAAATGGTGAGAGCTTTGTTGAGCGTTGAGAACAGAGATTCAGATCTTGTCTTGAGCTTTGGTAAAGGGGAGAAAGTTCTAGCCTTTGACCAGCGGTGTGACTGTAAGCCAATCACGTCATCTCTGTGAGCTACTGTGTCTTTATTTGTAAAATGAGAGTGAAGATGCCTCCCTCTGAGGGGTTGTCAGGAGGAAAAGTACGAACAGTTGGAGAACACTTACTGCTAATCCAGGGACAGTGTAGGGAAATCTGTGCCACCTCCCTCCTTTCGAGGCTGTTGTGACAGTCAAAGGACTGGAATGCAGTGTTGTCTGAGACAGGCTCTTCCTTCATCCCAAATGTGTGGGAGCATGTTAGCCGCCTCCTGAAAACCCTTTTCTCCCTCTCCTGATACCAGGGCCTCTCTCCTGTCACTCTCTAGACTCTCTTCTCCTGCTCTGCCTGCCTTTGAACTGGGGAGTTCGTGATAGAAATGCATTGATGTGTGAGGGGGAAACGGCCCGCCCCAGAGCCCCTGGCCCGGTGCCAGCAGCAGCTGTGGAAACACGGTGGTGCTTAGTGTCTGATGGAGTTTGGGGCCCTGGTTCATCCAAGGCCCCAGGACTTCTTCTCACTCCTCAGACCCACCATCTTTTTTTGGGTTAGCATCTCTTCCCCTTGGTTTCCTTTGACCTCCCATGCCTTAACCTAAAGCTTGCAGACCCCTGTCATTTCGGTAGGTAGCTTGGCCCCAACAGGCCTTCTTCCCCCAGGTCAGAGACACTGTCCAGCACCTGTCACCCCTCCTTCCTTGTGAATCCATGCTGTTCCTCCTGGCCCCAGAGGACAAGCTAGCCCTGCGTCAGGCCTCACCAGTTTGTTGAAAGATAAGAGAATTTTGATTGGTAGTATACTTTATCAGCCTCCTCAAGTTAATAACATCCTTTTGTATCTCGTAAACATCTCAGTGATAAATTGCGTGCCACCCCCTCCATACCAGCACTATGAGTTGCAGGGGACAGCTAGTCCCAGGCTAGTAAGCCAGTGGTGCTCATCCTTTATTATTTTTTAACCTTTTAATTGAGGGTTATATAATTTATATACAATTAAGTGCACAAATCTTAAGTGTACATCTCAATGATTTTTTATTACCTATATACCTGTGTAAAGACCATCCAGATCAAAATTTAGAACATTCTTTAAAGCCTCCCTTGACCCTTCTTCCACCCAGTATCCCTAAAGACAGACAACCACAATTCTGACCTTTATCACCCTAGATTAGTTTGGGTTCTCAACTTTTCTTTTTACTTATACTCACCCTTAAGTTCCCGTCTCCTACTTAATAAAATTTAAGAATTCAAAATTAATTATTTCCATTGTGACCAGAAAAGCAAAAGTAATGGTAATTTTAGAAATGCTTTTCCT